>ML789502.1:72195-90813 GCA_009831015.1 Picea engelmannii | reverse complement strand
TTTTCACTTTTAAATCATTTTTCAAGACCAAAAAGTTATTTTAATTTTAATAACACTTAATTTTAATTCCATACTGGAAATCAATCAAATACTACTACTGTATAATTTAAGCTTTTATCCACATAATAAAATTAACAAAAAAATTAATAATATATATTTGATATATTCATAAATATATATTCATTTAAGATGAGAAGTTGGAAATTCATGATTATTACAAATTTATGTTGTCAATAATATAAGTGATCATAGTTTTTAAACAAAAATAAATATTAAAAAAAAATACTCTAAAAAATTTATAATTTTTTTAAAATAAAGTTAGATTACATCTTTGTGAAAAATATGTATATTTTTCTATATATCAAAGTTTTATATATTAAAATATAAAATATAAAATTATATATTAAAATATAAAATAAAAGAATAATATAAATAATCATAGTTTTTAAATAAAAATAAATATTAAAAAAAAACTTTAAAAACTTTATAATTTAAAATAAAGTTCTATTACATCTTTGTGGAAAATATGTATATTTTTTTATATATCAAAATTTTATATATTAAAATATAAAATAAAAAGTTAAAAATTAAAATATAAAATAAAAGTTGATTATGTATTTTTTTATATCAAAATATTATATATTAAAATATAAAATAAATGTCGATTACATCTTTGTGGAAAATATGTATACTTTTTCTATATGTCAAATTGTTATATATTAAAAGCAAAAATGTTTCTAAAATATATTAAAACATAAAACATTTTGAAATATATTAAAAGTATTGAAAAGATTATTTATATAAAAAATTATTTAAAACATAAAACATTTTGAAATATATTAAAAGTATTGAAAAGATTATTTATATAAAAAATTATTTAGATTATTTATAATTTTATTAAAGGTTATTAAAAAAAGTTTTTTAAAATAATTTTTTTATATAAAATGTTAAAAAAAATTGTATAAATAATCATTTTGTTAGTCTTTAATATATTTTTATTAGCCATCTCCACCTATAGGAAAGTTGGTCACCCTGTAGATGTAGGGAAGTTGGTAATGGAGTGTACTATAAAGGTACTATATTATGTGAAGTCACAAGGCATTGTGAGCATATGCTCGACTAGTTTTGTGCTCACAAAAAAAAATAATTAAATAAAATAATATCATTAACCTTTTATATATATATATATATATGAAAAGCATTACAAATTTTCTCAAAAAGTAATCCACTTTTATTTTAAAAATTATTATTCTTTTTATCAAAGTTCAATGTTCACAAATCATATTTTATTAATACCAAAAAGTTTTTCCAATTTTTTTTTTTTATAATTATTATATTTACATTAATATAAATATAATTTATTACTTATCATAATTGAAATATTCACAAATCATGAACTCGCAAATGGATATCACATTTTAAATAACTATTTCATAGTGTTTAAAAGATGTAAAATTATATAATATGTTTAATTTTATTTAAATGATTTAAATATAAAATTGCTTCGTAAAATAATGAAATATTTTTAATTAATTAAATATTTAAATAACTATTTCTTAAATTATAGTATTTTCAATTAATTAAATATTTAAATAAATGTTTCTTAAATTATATAAATATATTTTTTAATTAAAATTGTTTTTATCTAAAAACCAAATTTTAAGTATTAATTATATTTATTCAAATTTGATACATCAATAATAAACAAAATAATTATATTTATTTAAATTTGACATATTAATAAACAAAATAATAATTTTTTTGGAATTTATTTTTCCATTAATATCATTTAATTTTTATAATTAGGGGTTATCAAACATAACATTAGTTTATATCCATCTTAAACTTAGATCTATCAATTCATACATCAAGAGAGATCCAATTTTTAAATATGTATCTTTTTTATTATTTCATTTCATATCAAATTTTATGTGGTACTTGCAATTGGTTTTTTTAATTAAACCTAATTTATTTTTATTATTTTTATTTTTTTATTAACGGAGTCGTCGCACTGTAATACACAGTGGGACTGCGGCTATATGAGGTTGTCTATGCACCCTGTAATGCAGTTGAACCGCGACGATTTTAGCAATTTTGCACGAACGAAAGTTTGAGTACTAAGATGTCGCACCCTTCGAGAGGAGGGACCTGCGACGATGTAGAGATCGACACACCTCACAAAGATGCTACTGCTACTCCGAAATTTGACGCCCTGGACACCTCTCTCCTCCAACCAGCTCTGATACCACTTGTTAGAATTGTAAATGTGGAAAACACAATTCACATATGATAATAAACAATCATACATATAAGAAACATAGGATTTCACGTGGTTCACCCAAATGTTGGGCTACGTCCACCAAGCATAGGCATCGATTGTCTTATTATTTAGATCATAAAGATTACATCAGATTTGCAAGTTTTCACTCTATCTCTCACACTCAGTCATTCAGCCTCTACGAGCTTACATGAATTTATACTTTCACACAAGAAACTGATTATTAAATGCAATCCCTATCCATATTCTAACTTGGTCTATTTGGTTGTACCCAATGCAAAATAATAGGATCCAGATCTATCATTAGAGGAATTTGTTGTCACCAAATCCCAACAGGCCAAACACTACAACTTGAGTGTTATTGTGTAGAGATGAAATCAAAGTGAAAGTGGACAACCCTACAAATACCATCAATCAAACTTTAGACAAACCCAACTATCAACTTGTTTACCACCACTATTCACATGAAATGACACTTCCCTTAACATAAAAATCATAGCTACATTACATTGTATCCAATCAAGAAACACATTGTCCTCATAACCCACTTGAAATGCAAATTCAATAAAAGATCACAAAAGGAAAGTGCTCTTGGAGAACCAAAATGAGCTTTGAACCTCCCAAGTAGAATGGGAAAAAGGTTTTTTTAAAGGTGCCTCACCGAATAAGCATGGCCAACAACTACCTCTCATTTGTTACTAAGGCTAAAATATGGCAAATTGAAAGTCAACCCTCAAGTAAAAATGACTTGAGGCCATGCTCATGCCAACCTGTCTTTTTTACCACCTCTTTATGCAGAAAATGTCACATTTATCAACAAAGAAATGCCAATGAAAACGCATTCTAGTCTTTCAACCGAGTCACTAATAATGGAATAAGAACAATAGGGGTGGACATAGAGTAGGTAATACATTGACAATGCAAGCCCTCTTAGGGAACCACCAACATACACTAAGCCGCTAAAAATAATGTCAAAATATTTGTTTATTTAAGTGCCTTCCACCATGAACATTGTCACATTACCACTCATGTGTTACTAAGTGGAGAGAGTCGCAAACTAAAAGTCAATTTCCCTTCAAATGGCCCACCACCTTTGTTCACACAAACCCAACAAACAACTTTCTCACCACCACAATTGGCAAAAAATGAGACTCTCATTGACAAACCAATGGCACCCATAACATATTGAAGTCTTTCAGTCAAACACACTACCATGGGGACATGCATTATAGGGTTTGTCATCATGTAGATTAGCCAAGACGATGAAAAGACATCCTTGACATGTAGGGATTGACATATTATAACTATCAGTGATATTGCAAATCTCTACATATGTTGTGTCCTCCAAAATATTTGTTTTCATCTCTTACCTTGTTATAATTAGAAACTTTACAAATTCGTTTTTCATAGGGTGTTTTAGGTCTTGTCCACCCCACAACTTCAGTGTAAATCTCATGAGATTTTGTTCTTCTTTTTGCAATATTTATTTTCTTCTTGAAGCTCACAACAATAGAGAGATAGTTTGTCTTTTAACATAGGGTTAATGGCCTCTTTGTAATAAACATTTTTTTATTATACTCAATATCATTGTAGCCCCATAGATTTTCCTTAATGTTAGTTATGGTAAATTTATTAATGATGTTGATATTTTGAAGTAAATCCTTTTCTAATACTTCTTAATACTCGACCTAAGAAGTAGCATCACTTGTCCACCCTCTCTTTATCATGGAGTAATTTTTACTTGAATTTGAAGCCTATAGGAAACTCCTCTCTTTGTTCAAGTTAGGAACCTTATATTTACAATATAAGGTTCCCTTACTCTCTACAAGTGGAAGACTAGCCTCTAAAAAAGGATAATTTAGAGTATTAGAGAAATTTTGAGATAAAATATGAGTCTCTAAACAAAAAATAATTTACTATCAACATCAACTTTAAGATAACTAATACAATTTAAATTTAAGATGATGAAATTCAAGATAATGATGTCTACCATAAAAATAAAAATAAAAATAAAAATAAACAATTTTTTTGCCGGAAAATAAATAACACTTTTAACACTCGCTTAGTTATACATCTCATTCGTTATCTCCTCCTCGAGTTCGATTCCCCATAAATCAATCCGTCCGTTGGAATGTAACTGCCTTCGTCAGCAGCATCAACAACGGAGGATGTGAAATATCAAGTGTACAGTCAAAATCAAATATGATACTTTATGTGAAGTCTAAATCAAATATGATACTTGATACTTTATGTTAAGTCTAAATCAAATATGATACTTTATGATAAGTCTAAATCAAATATCAAGTGTACAGTCTAAATCAAATATGATACTAGTGTCCATGGAAGTAGCATAAATCAAATATGATACTTTATGTTAAGTCTCAGCTTTCACATATCTCGATAGAAGTACCGCCGAGATGTCTTATAGTTAAGACCCACCCACCCAAAAAAAACAAAAAATGAAGTCTTTTTATGAACATTATTCTTTATGGAATGGACAATGAAATTGATTGAGGGACATGAGGCTCCACACTAGATTAATGAGTGGGCAATTTACCAATTTAACTAAACTAAATACTATGTTAGATTAATACATGTGTTAGATTTTTATCATTCTCAATAAAATTGAGAATTATCATTTTTCCCATAGGAGTTTCTCATAGGAGACTTTAGAGATACGTTTTATCTTACCAATATCTCGATGAACGTAACTAATATATAAGTAATTCTTTTTGTTTTTCCAAGGTTAGTTCATTTTTCGGATGAGAAGTTCATGGTTGCATTTGTGTGAGTTTGAAATATGTCTCTTTAAAGTTTTACAACTATATATATATGTGTGTGGGGGAAAGTTGTGTGGATGATTTTAGAGTTTTTGTAGTTTTAGGGTATTTTTTAATGAACGAGGATGATGAACTCCCAAACTATATTGAAGAACCTTTGGAGGGGTGCTTCATATTCGTCAAGGGACTCCTTAGCTCATCTCACTTAGTTGGAGACCTTGTTTAAGAGCTAAGTGGAAATATTGGGGTTACAATGAGTAAACAAACCTTAGCATTCTATATGAATGGAAAACAAAGAAGATTGCACCATCATTAAGGATGGATGTATGAATTTTGACAAATCCAACTCGAGGACTTTTAAACCTATGTTGAGACAAGTGCATGAACTGACAGTCCAAGGCTTTGTGTTTAATGAGCCTATGGATGTGGTTTTACAATCCTTGTATCCCTTGATCGTTGCTAATACTAAAAGTGATGGTTAAGGGTTTTCACATTCATAGGATATAACTTTTGTTAGCTTTGTCAATTGCTTTGATCGTCACTTGGAGGGGACCCTTTAGAGAGACGTTTTTTTCCTTGGAGTGTTGGGAGGTAAGGAATGGCTTGAGGAAAGAACCCACAAACCTAACAGCCTGAGGAGAGAAGGTATTGAGGTGAAGAGGAAGAAACCTAAATTAACAAATCAAGGGACACAAGGTAAAAAAATAAAAAGATCAATTTCATGTTAAACAAAGATATTGGGATGTATCAAGTTGTAGGGTTGAGAAATATAGCCCTCACAGGAAAGTTTTCTAGCTAAGTCACATCAGAACCAAGCCTTAAGGAGTGGATGTTGCAAACTTGGGAACCATAGATTGGGATATCCCCGAATATATATCTTAGTGAGAGGATGAAATTTCTATTTAGAATCTAGATAAAGATGCAATAGGAGTTTTATGTAGCTGGTGGTGGTAGAAGAATACACTTTTTTCATTACGGAGATGGAGCCCATGTTTCGATCCCAGGGTGGAGAAATCGTTTATGTTGACAATTTGGGTAAAATTACCTAGTTTACCATTAGAGTTCTAGTCTGTGGATGTATTCAAAGAAATTGAGAACTCAATTGGTATATTTTTTAAAGCTGAAGAACGTTTACAACTCTCAAGACATTGCTCGATTGCACACATCCTTTTGGAGATCAACTTGTGAGATAAGTTGGAGTACTAAATAACATTATATGTTCAGGGAAATACTTATTGCCAAGACATTGATTTTGTTGGTCCCTTTTCATTGTGCACAATGTCACTCTTATGGCCATATAGCTAGTGACTACTATCTCAAATTAACAAAGAAAGTATGGAAAGAATAGGACCCCAAAGTTGGTTTGTTGACTGAGGAAAACCCTTCATCTTCAAGGGAGTGAACGAAAATCGATGGAGCCCCAAGTGGTTCAAGTTACATGCATTGTAGATCTAGTTTGGAAATGAGATACCATGCTAGATGTATTGGAGTCTTGGACACATAGAAGAACACCTCTATGGGGACATCATATTCCTTTGAACTAGGTAAGTTGACATTTGCAAAATCACTAGACTTGATGTATTTAGGAAAACAATGTAGGAGTTAGACATCGGAAATTGGCATGGTTTGGATAACCAAAAGAAGGCCTTTCCTGGGTGAATTCAAAATCAAAGTTCTAGAATGGAAAAGAGATGCCTTTTAGATTCAAGACTCGATGATATTAAGGGGGGTTATGAGGAGACTAAAACTAATCCAACCTTGTTGGACAATAAGGGGAATAAATGAGAGGTCTTTGAATCAACCTCTTCCTCTGAAAGAGAGGGATATACCTCTCTTGATTATCCATGTTACTCCCTTTGATCCAGACAAATTACATTGATTTTAATAGAAGAAGGAACTGAGGGTGGATTAGGGTTGAACATGCACCATTATCTTCATATCTCCATTGCCCAATGAAAATCCAAAAAGAAAATTCAACCGAGGAAACTAAAGAAACTAGATAAGGCCCTTAGAGCAATCCAAGCTCTTTAAAAGGCTTTCCTATGATTATTGTGTCCTTTACTATCATAGGCCTCAACAACCCTATAAGAAAATTAACCCTGAGAAGGTTGTTGGGCTTACATAAGCCTAGGACAATTCTTATCTAGGAGATTGCAGAGGAGGATATATAGTTCTTATCAAATTTTTTCAAGTTAGAAAAGGAGGAGAGAAAACCACTAAGTCCATTCAAACGAAATTATAGGTGGCTATTAGAGGAAGACTTTATCAATTTGGTTAAATTTGTGTGTATGCATTATGATGCCACCTTTAGAGAATTCGCTAGAATCCAATTTGCATTCAGTATCAAAGAAGTGAAAAAGGATGTTTGATCTTAGGCCTAGGTCAAGAGAATAAAATATAAACAAGAATTAGTTGTAGTTGAGGCCAATATTGCAAACATGTATAAGGAAGAGACAACATGATGCATAGATGATGAATTTTATCAAAATAAAATCTAAAATATTTAGTGTAGAAGAGGAGAAAAATCCTATTAGAAAAATAATCCACGTGGAGACTAAAGGGTCGATTTGGATGGCTAGCTCAAGGTAATTAGAACACAATTTTTTTCACAAATTTTCTAGTCATAGGAAAAAAATCAACACTATATGGGAGATGAAAAGAGAAGATGGGTCAAAATATAACACTTATAAATAAATTGTTGATATATGAATAACTCACTTTGAGGGGCCTACAAGGAGGGTGACAAAGTAAACATATTAGAGGTTTTCAAGATGACTTCTTTCTCCCCTAGCTTCATGGGAGAGGAAGACAATGAAAAGACACTAGAAATAATATCAAAGGAATAATTACAAATAATCTTTCATCTAGCGTCCAAAAGGGCAAAATGTCTAGCCCATATTGTTTGACAACCGAAATTTTCCTAGTTTTTATGAACTCCTAAAAGAGTATCTATTAAGGGTTGTGGAGGAATCCTTAAGCATAAGCAGGGTGTTGGGTGCATTCAACTCCACCTTTTTCCCTCTAATTTCAAAGAAAGACAAACCTGAATCCTTTGATGACTTTAGGCATATTTCTCTATGCAAATCAATCTATAAGATCACAACTAAATTCATATCTTTGAGGGTCGCAAAATTTCTAGCTAAAACAATCTCCTTAGAACAATTTGTCAATTTGTGATTTCTTTTGAGGAGAAAAATTCAAGATGCAATCAAGGCATCTCAAGAAGGAATTCACTCTATCAAAATAAATAAATTTCCATCTATGGTGTTGAAATTGAACCCCACAAAGTCTTATGGTAGATATAACTATCTTTGTTTAAGGAAAATTCTCATTCATGTTGGCTTCATAGTTCACTTGGTCAATTAGATCATGAACTACCTCACCACAATGTCTTATGCAATCTTAATCAATGGGTTAGACTATACTTTATTTAGATATACAAGAGGAATTTGGTAGGGTTTTCCTTTGGTACCTCTCCTATTCCTGATCATAGCTAAAGGAATCAACAAATCCACAATGGAGGAAAAAGGTACTCGTACTTTGAAAGGTATAAAAATTGGAAAGTATTTTTACCTAAATCACTTGCCTTTTGTTGATGCTGTTTTTCTTCTTTGTGATGGATTATGGCGAGATTCTACTAAGTTTAAAGAAATGCTAGACCTATATTTTCCACCAATAGGTATGAAACTCAATATGCAAAAATCCATCATTTTCTTTAATGGGATAGATGAGAATTAGATCAAGCTCTTTCTATGTCTCCTTCAATATAATTTCTCCGGTCTTCTAGTAGGATTTAAATAGTCAAGGTTTTTCATCAAATAGACAATCCCCCACAATGTACAAAAATGCATCTAATTTAAGAAGACCATTGCTACTTACTAATTGGTCAATGTTGTTTTGTATAGTGCAGTGCTCATTCATTTGATACTCTTCAACATATATTATTTATGCCATATTCTAATTTGTGTTTTCCAAGTTATTCCTAAGTTATGTTTACGACACTACATAAGCAAGGAAAAAAGAACAATACAGGTTAAAAAATGCACGCCAATGGTTGATAACCCATCTCTAAGAACATGCATGGGTTGCTTGGTTGAGTAATTTCCTGTAATTTTGGAAGACTTTGCATAATTGGTTACCTTCCTTTGAATGTATATGTAGAGGAACTCGACTTTTTGATTAAAATTCCTTGGTGCTGCAATAATAACTTTGTAATTTCTGTGTGAGCATCTTGGATATCAGGTTTTATTGATTTTCTAAATGAAGAAAATTATTTTGATACATTTTCGTGTGCCTTTGTGTGTCTAACATCTTGAAAACCCAACAACTTTGTTGCCTATACTTTTTCACAATCTATTGACATGCTCTCTAATTGTCTGATTAGAGCTCAGGTCCCCAATTTCTTCTCTTGTGTTTGCATCCAAACTTTCTAAAAAATATCAACCCCTTTCAAAACCACTGCAAATCCTAATGATTCTTGAAACCCTATAGGTGATAAGGTCCTAAGATGAGTGATTAAATTATATCCATACATAGTCCAATCAATTTTGTGTGTGCATGTGCTATATATAGAACATAACATATAAATAATAAAATAGAGTATAAATCAAAACTATGAGTATAATATGAATTAGGGTTATGTGGTTAAAAATTGCTAATATTTCCCTCATTGAAGACTCTCTAGTTAAATGCACCAAAGGTTGGGTAACAAGTTAACCTACATTTTCTTCTAAGCATTCTCTCATTTTTTCTTTCCTTTGTCTCATAGTCTCTCTAGCCTTCTCTTACACTTCATCTTCTTAAACCCATTGACTATCATAATAATTTTGCAATTTCTCAAGTTCTCCATCTTGACTACTTATTAGAATGTGGCTTAATATTATATTGACAAATTTTCCATTTTTTCCACACAAAAATCAAGTGAGTTGATAGCTTTGAAATAATTGTTGTTTGAGCTTTGAAATAACCCTCAATCCAACTCTATTAAGGGTTTTAAAACTTGAAATCCTAAACCCCTTCTATAAGGTTTTCTACAAATGAAACTTGTAGGGGATGAAACACCTTCATTTGTATTATGTCAAGTAGTGGAGATGATGCCAATGAATTTCTCATTGATTAGTGTACCCAATGTTGTGTCATTTTAGTGGTTTTGATTTTGTAAATTATATTTTTAAATGATTTTCTTCTAAAAATTATAAATATTTTTTTAAGTACTTAATATTTTTAAATCAGTAGCATAAAATCTATATAACTAAAAAATTATAAAAATATACTAGGTGGATCTTTTCATCTTCAAAAAAGTATTTTTAATTTTACTTTTTTAGTAAATAGGGGAAAAAAATTGATAGGAACACAAATGTGATTCAAATATTAATTTGCAAAAGAAATAAAAAATACAGTTTTCTTTGAAAAAATTATAATATATATATATGATCAGAAAAATTACACGTCTCTCTTATAATGAAGTGTAAAATATATACCTTTCAACAAAAAAATATTTATATAAAATTTATTTTTATTAACAAATATTAATTAATTTTTAATACTAATGACTTAAAAAATATTTAAATAAAATTATATTTAGATTTAAAAAATATTATCTTGTTATCTCTTTTAAAATAAAATTACTTTTCTACTTTAATTAGAGTTATCGTATCCTTTTCAACTTGAAGCATACTTAACTAAGTGTGATAATGAAAGTCTCTAGAATACTATCCCACTTTCAATTTAGTAAGAGAAATGGTTTTTTTCGTGATACAAATTTACAAGAATCACTATTTTTTGCTATTTAAAATTTATTTCTTAATGTAGAAATAGATTCAGCATGTTGAAAAATTTCTAAGACACTCGGATTATACAGAAATAATCACTCAAATCTACAAATTTAACAATTTCTAACCAGATTTCAAACAAATATCTCAGAAAAAAAAAATGATCGTTTCTTAAAACGTTTAAACTACAACAACTGAAATTATCTATTTGAAAACTCAATTCACAATACTTTATTTTTTTAAGTTAGTATCGATTGTTGAACCTGTTTCAGTTTCATTCGACCCCACAGTAACACGACGTTGAAAAATTGTGGAAATGAAAGACAACACGAGTCATTATTTTCCAATGGGCCAGTTTTCCGAAATTCAAAGCGGTAACTCTCTCTCAACATCAATAAGTTTTAATGGATACTCTCATATCTATTCTCACAGAAATGCTTCCACTGTTTCGAACCCGTGTGAGCCCCGACCTCTGCGAGAACGTCCATGTTCGCGAGGCATTGCAAAGAAAATGGAATAAGCAGAGCAATACGAAAGAAGCGATGGAGTCGTCAAACCGGTAGGATATTACTAATGTAATAGTAATAGTTGTAAAAAAGTATTTTTTATTAAATAAAGTTCATTAGTTAGTTGGAACTTATTAATGATAGATATACAAATAATTAGGATTTTGTTTACCAAAAACTTTTTACATAGATGAAAAAATATGAATAAATCTATAAACCACAATAATACTTTTTAATAAGATAGTAAATGAAAACAAATTATATAAACCTTTGATCGAGCTTTGAAGAGCTAGATCCAACACTTAAACATACCTTTGATTGTGTATTTTTTTTGAATCAATAGACCCTGAATGAGGTATTTAAGGGAGTTAAAAAAACCCTTTGTAACTGTTAGAACCTCAACTAAGGTCAAAATCTCAATTGAGTTCCTTTTTTATATTAAAAAACTTAAATATGTAATGAAATCCTTATTTCATTTTGACAATGACAAACAAATAAAACACCTCAATCCAACCTTTGTTATGACCATATTGACACCTCGATCCAATGTCGATTCCACCACCCCCCCACTATACGATGGGATCTCGTGTTTTCTCATTTTTTAAAATAAATTGTAAAATTTATGCAATTAAATTAAAATATATATATATATATATATATATATATATATATATATATTATTAACCTAAAACAATTGTGCCACCACAATTTAACAATTAATTTTTGTTAAATTTTATTAATTGATTATAGTTATGTTCGTGGAATTTAAAAATTTAAATATTATTAACCTAAAACAATTGTGCCACCACAATTTAACAATTATTTTTGTTATATTTTATCAATTGATTATAGTTATGTTCGTGGAATTTAAATTTTGTGTTTACATTTTATCCACTCTTCTTAAAGAAAATAATGAAATAATATCATAAATTTTTAAATTTTTTAAGGGAAATAAAAAAAACTACTTTTGTTTAATCATATTTTTTACTTGTTTTATAGGTTTAATCAAATTTAAAGTGTAGGCATTCATTACATATGAAATTTGAATTTAATTATGTGTTTATGCCTATACTTTTAATTCCACATCCAATTAAGTTTATAAGGAGATAAGTCTAGTTTTTTCTCTTTCACTTCAAAGATATTTTCGGTTATGGTTAACACCATCATCTTGAATCATTTTGGTTCTTTTAAATTTGATGTTTAGAGAACATTTTTTTTGTTTGGAGGTCCATTTTTAACCTTTTTTTTAATGTCTACTAATTTTTAACTTTTTCTTTAATGTCTACTAATTTTATTTTCAACTATGTATCAACAAGCATAAATGATTCCATTTTTTCAATCCTCTAATAATGCACAATTGAGAACAATCCATCTATGCATGGTCGAGAGTAAAACTAACAACCTAAATGAACTGCCATTTTCTTTTTGTAACTTGTTTAGTTGAAAATAATCAAACATAAGTGTAAAGTTGTTGGTTTTATTTTCGTATGATTTTTTTTCAATTCTCCTGTAACACATGGAGAGGATTGAAAATTATTGACTAATATACAATTGAAAACTATCATGGACAAACACTACAACTCATGTGTATTGAGCATAGATGAAATCAAAGTGAAAGTGGATCGCCCTACAAATACCATCATTCAAATTTTAGCCAAACTTGGAAATCAACTTGCTTACCACCACTATTCACATGAAATGACACCTCCCTTAACAAAAATAAATCACAACTACATTACATAATTGACCTCATAACCCACTTGAAATGCAAATTAGATAAGAGATTACAAAAAGAAAATGCTCTTAGAGAGAGAAAATGAGCTCTATATCTCCTAGGTATAATGGAAAAAGGTAGGTTCCTCATAGAATAAGCATGGAAAAAAACTACCTCTCATTTGTTGCTAAGGGTAAAAGATGGAAAACTGAAAGTCAACCCTCCTACAAATGAAGTCAACCCTCCTACAAATGAGTTGAGGCGATGCTCATGTCAACTTGTCTTTTTTACCACCTATGTATGTACAAAATGCCACATACATCAACAAAGAAAATGTGTTCTAGTCTTTCAACCAAGTCACTAAAAATGGAACAAGAACAATAGGGGTGGACATAAAGTAGTCAAGACATTCACAATCTAATCCCTCTTAGGGAGACACCTACAAACACTACATTGCTAAAAGGAATGCCAATGCATTTGTTTATTTAAGTTCCTTCCACTGTGAGCATTGTCACATTACCATTCATGTGTTACTAAGTGGAGAGAGTTGCAAACTAAAAAGAAATTGCCCTTCAAATGACCCATGAAATGTGTTCACACAAACCCAACAAACAACTTTATCACCGCCACTATTTGCAGAAAATGAAACTCCCATTGACAAACCAATGGCATCCATAATACATTGAAGTCTTTCAATCAAACACACTACCATGGGAAAACACATTATAGGGTTTGTCATCATGTAGATTAATCGAGACATTGAAAAGGTAAGTCAATCCTTACGTGTAGGGATTGACATTTTATAACTATCAATGATACTACAAATATCTACATATGTTGTGCACTCCAAAAGATTTTATTTCATCTCTTACCTTGTTATAATTGGAAACTTTACAAATTCTTTTTTCATAGGGTGTTTTAGGTCTTCTTAACCTCAAAACTTCACTATAAAGCTCATGTGAGTTTGTTCTTATTTTTGCAATATTTATTTTCTTCTCAAAACTCACAACAATATAGAAATAGTTTGACTTCTAACATAGAATTAATGGCCTCTTTGTAATAAATACTTTTTTTCTTATCCTCAATCTCATTGTAGCCCCATAGATTTTCCTTAACTTTATTATGACAAATTTATTAGTGGTATTGATATTTTGAAGAACATCCTTTTCTAATACTTGCTAATATAGGACCCAAGAAGTAACATTTATATTCCACCCTCTCTTTAGCATGGAGTGATTTTACTTGAATTTGCAGTTATTATAGGAAGTCTCTCTTTCTTCAAATTAGGAACATTATACTTACAACCTTGTGGCGGCCTTACTCTCTACAAGTGGAAAATTAACCTTTAAAAAAAAAGAATAAAGCATTAAGGATATTTTGAAAAATCTTGAGGGTAAAAAATAACATCAAAATAAAAAAATACACTATCAACATCAACTTTAAAAAAACACTAAAATAAAAAATTAAATTCTACACAACATCTCTCTACCTCTTACTCCAATTTGGAAAGGTGATACTTATAAAAAATGATGGATTGTGTTAACCAACAATCTTTATCTGGATTGCAGATTTCATCCATGAAATAGATATGTTGCAAAGTCAACAGTAGTCAACCATTGCAAAGTCAACGATAATCAACTGTTGACTTTTCTCCATACCTGTTCCATGTAAGGAATCTACAATAAAATGGAATCTGCAATCGATTTAAATTCAGATGTGTTAACGCTTTCTAAAATTTGACGAGTGTGATGACAATGCTCCTCGTGGAGGGTGATATTATTAAAACTCACTGATTTTAAGCATCCGTAACCAGATGCGGCGCAATGAAAAAATACCTTGAAAAACGACAATAAAGTTGCCAACTTCCCATCCATGGAAAAGCAGAGCAATATGCGTGCAACTGCAATTTTCTTCCATTGCTTAGAGCTCGCAACGTTTTCGTCTAGGGCGTCGGCCTCAAAGCCGAACACATTCCAGATTCAGATGAACAACGTGGAGACGTGGATGAGCACGGCCCTCACAGACCAAGACCCCTGCCTCAATGATCTTCAGGATCTCAACGCCAGCGGGGATGTTACGGCCATGGTCACCTGCGACGTGCAGATTGATGAGTTCATATCCTCAATGAAAATTTACATTAAAGTTAATCGAGAGACCTGAGAAATTTACATTAAAAAGTTAATTGAGAGACATGAGGCTCCACATTAGGTTAATGGTAAATATACCAATTTAATAAACTAACTATTATGTTACATTAATACATCTGTACAAGCCTTTTAATAATATTTATGTATAATTTTTATCATTCTCAATCAAATTGATTATTAATATTTTTTAACATAAGAAAATGATATATTTTATCTTAGCAATATCTTGAAGAAGATAACTAAGTTATTCCATTACACTTGGATTTTAATATATATATTTGGGATGAGAAGTTCATGGTTGTATTTGTGTGAATTTGAAATATAATTTTTAAGCTTCACAATTTCTTACATAAATATATGTATTTATATATTTGTTCTGTTTATTTTTGTTGGAAATTTGTGTGGATGATTCCAGAGTGTGGTAGGGTTTTTTTAATGGACAAGGACGATGAACTCTTAGACTACATTGAATATCTCTTGGAGGGGTGCTCTATATTTGTCAATGGACTCCCTAGTTCATCTCACCTAGTTGAAGACCTTGTCTAAGAAATAAGCACTGAAGACCTCTTGGAGGGGTGCTCCATATTCATCAAGGGACCCCTTAGGTCCCTTAATTCATATCACCTAGTTGAATAACTTGTCTAAGAACTAAGTGGAAATATTGGCGTTATAATGAGCATCAAACAAACGTTAGCATTCTAGACGAATGGGAAAACCAAGAGGGTCGTACCATCATTAAGGATGGATCTATCAATTTTAACAGATTCGATTCAAGGGCTTTTAAACCTATGTTGACACAAGTGAATGAACTAATAGTCCAAGTATATGTGTTTAATGAGCCTATGAATGTGGGTTTATATTCTTTGTATCCCTTGCTCATTGTTGGGACTAAAAGTGGTGGTTAAGGGTTTTCACATTTAAAGGAAATAACTTTTGTTAACTTTGTCAATTACTTTCATTGTCTCATGGAGGGGACTCACTAGACACACGTTTTTTTTTTCCTTGTAGAGTTGGGATGCAAGGAATGTCTTGAGGAAAGCACTCACAAACCTAACAACCTAAGGAGAGAAGGTATTGAGGTGAAGACAAAGGAACCTAAATTAACAAATCAAGGGATATAAGGTAAAAAAAAAACAAAATATCAATTTGATGTTAGGTGAAGATATTAGGATGTATCAAGTTGTAGGGTTCACAAATAGAGCCATCACGGGAAAGTTTTTAAGCTAATTCATATTGGAACCAAGCCTTAAGGAGAGGATGGTGCAAACTTGGGAACCATGAATTGGGTATCATCTTAGTGAGAGGATGGAATTTATATTTATAATGGATAAAGATGCAATATGAATTTTAGGTAGGTGTTGGTGGTGGAACAATACACTTTTTTCATTAGAGAAATGGAGCCCATGTTTCAACCCTAGGGTGGAAAGATCATTTTTTATACCAATTGGGGTAAAATTACATGGTTTACCATTGGATTTATACTCCATGGATGTATTCAAATAAATTGGGAACTCAATTGGTGGGTGAAATCATGAAGATGGGTAACACTTTTGCTTGTTTTATGAGAAAAAAAAATGTTTTTTCACAAGTTCTTCAACTTCCGTCATAAAAAAAGTATTTTTTTTTTTAATTTAGAATTTCACTTTACAGTAAAAACCAAACTTGTGAAGAATTTTGTTATCTTTCCAATGACTATTTTTCAATTTTTTTTATCAAGATTTGATATGTCAATTTGACAATTGTTTAACAATATGTTCCTTAAACATGAAAGGAATGATAATGAGTTGTGTTTTCCCACAACAATGTATCTACTATTAAACTCATGTTTTTAAGAAACGGAATATACCGCAACAATCTACAGAGACTCTATTTTACTATGACTATAATTTTGAATCTAACGGATGAATATTATAATTTCTAGAATTATTTGAAGTTGAGCAAGATGAAAACGTTGCAGATTTTAAACACATTTTTTTCTACACCTTGTATCTATCTTATTTTTTACTTAAAAGTAAAATCTAAATATATCCTTTCGAAAAGAACAGTTTAAGGATTATGAATATATTTTTTTCTAAATTTCTCACTGTATATTTTTAGAGAACGGATATTTCATTTCACTGAGTCATAATGTCTACTGAAAATATTATGCAGTGGTTTTTTTAAAAAATTAAATAAAATTACATAAAAATAATGAAAATGAAAACAAATTATAGGAATTGAAAGTAGATTCAATTTTGGAAATGTTGGTGTCATTTTTGAAACCGAATTCTCAGTATTTGCAGGAGTCCGCAACCTCCAAAGTTCAAGTAAGTTTGGGGCAATTCTCTGGTTTGTGTTTTCAGTCCCAATTTCATGTTTTCGTCCGAAACAATATTATTTCAGCCGAAAGACTAAAATCTAACGGAAATCGTCAAAACAAAACGATTTCCAAGGTTTTCGGCCAAAAAAACCTTCTTTCGGCCGAAAGCATTTTGAGCGAATTCCGTCAATCGAAAAAAATGAAAAGACACGTCATATCGTTTCATTTCACGCCAAATCATATAAATACGCTTTCGGTCGAACACATTTAACACAATTCATCGGATGGATGGACATATATGAGCTCAGGGATAGGGATTTCAAAGCATTTGTATTACTGATTGTTGTTGTATTCTTTTCTTTCTTTATTTCTTCCCTTTGTTCCATAGGCTTAATCGGAGGATCGAAATCGATACATAATGGTTTTCTAGAGCACCTAAACAAAGTTTCGAATCATATTTTTGGTTTTTGTTGAATAAGGTAATTGATGTTTGTTCAATTTTTTATTGGAATAACAATTTATATTTTGAAAGATAAATGTTGAGCATTTTTTCAAGGTGAAGCCTTTGTTGAACATATCTTTTACAGATAACTATAAAAGTCATGGGAAACAAAAGTTTGCGCAAGAGAAAATTTGATCGCACTCGATATGATACTCGCCAAAACGAACAAAGGAAAGAGCATTATTGAGAAAGAAACGAGAACGTGCAAATATTGAAGAAAGAAACAATAATAATGTCAATAGATATTTTCAACAAGAAGAAGTTCAACCAGGTATGCATGCACATATGATGATCGAGCACATGACACACATTGGGATTGTATTCAGAAAGTACAGAATTCAAAGTATATAATTCAAATTTAAAATATTGTAAATAATATAATTGATTGTAATTAAAATTTGATGTTTTAAAAAAAACATAAATAGACTTGTCTCATAATGTCGAAGAAGACCTTGAAACTGAAATTGAAGCAGAAGATGTTGAAACCAAAATTGAAGCAAAATGCGTTGAAACTGAAATTGAAGCAGAAGACGTGGAAACCAAAATTGAAGCAGAAGACGAATCACCTATAGGTATGTACATAAATTTAGATAATACAAGATGAACACTCAAGTATATATA
>ML789502.1:44812-56184 GCA_009831015.1 Picea engelmannii | reverse complement strand
CTTTTTGTTAGGTATCCTAAATATTGTGATATGTACTAGGTCCTTTATGGTAATGTTTCTTTATAGTTGTTGTCAGAGTCTAATTTTGTTCAGTTTGGGAACTATTCAGGGTAGTGGTGGCACTGTAGAAGTCATGCTTATCCCTTGGTCTCACTGTTTATAGCTAGAATAACTAGTTTGTGTCCTTCCCTAAAGTTTATAGTCTCTTCGGGCCTCTGTCTATTTTCTGCAACTCTGTCTATTTGCTTAGAGGTTGTATGGATTTCCTATGGAACTGGGCCTTTGTTACTGGTTCTAGATCTACTTATCCTACTGCTTGAGGTACTACATGGACATGGCCAAATATGGCCCTGTCCATGTACATTGACATGCCCAAATTCGGGACAGGGCCATATTCGTCCTTGTCCATGGACAGGGACAGGTCCGAATTCGGGCATGTTCCTATACATGGACATGGCCAAATAAGGATCTGTCAACATTCTAAACAAAATTTCTAAACTCAAATTTTTAACTAAAAATTTAAAATTTAAACATATTTGAAATTCGGCCCTGTTTAAAAATTTAAAATTTAAACATATTTGAAACATGATTAAAAATTAAAAATTTAAACATATTTTAACATAAGGGACAGAGCCATATTCGACCTTGTCCATGTACAGGTACAGGCCCAAATTCAAGCCTGTCACTGTACATGGACAGGGTCGAATAAGGCCCTGTCAACAAAAAAAAAAAACTTCTAAATTCTAAAATTTAAATAGAAATTTAAAATCTAATCTAAGGTACAGGGCCATATTCGGCCCTGTCCATGTACAGGTACAGGCCCTAATTCAGGCCTGTCACTGTACATGGACATGGATGAATAAGTCCCTGTCAACAATTTAAAAAAAAATAATTCTAATTTAAAATTCTAAATTCCAAATTCTAAAAAAAAAATCCTAATCTAAACATACCTAGACCGAACGCTCGCTGCTCCAATGTCCACAACACCACCCATCCACAACAAACACTTCCCGTCCACCCACAACAAACAAAAAACACCGCCTGCAACAAACAACAAACACTGCCTGCAACAAACAAAAAACACCAAACAGGAACACTAACGTTCGCCCGCACACCAAACACCAAACACTAACAGGTATGAACTAACTAACAACTCGCAAAAACTATTCCAGGGGCGATGTGCGGGTAATATATAAACATGTTTTCGGCCGAACTAATCTTTCATCTGAAACGTTCTTTAGGCCGAACTAATCTTTCGGCCGAAAAGATGTTACCGGATGAAAAATATACGTCCAGCTAAAATTGTACACGAAAATTGAGGGCGTCTTTAGGGTGTCATTCGATTTGGCGTTCAAAGGTTCGGTCGAAACATTTTTCGGTCGAAAAAATAGGACTTTCGGCTGAAAAGAAAATTAGTTTGGCCAAAAAAATGTCTTTCGGAATTTTGGAGACCCGATTGTCACGAAAGTGTTACCCACCTTCATGAATTCACCCTGGTATATTCTTGGAAGCTAAAGAAAGTTTCCAACTCTTAATCCATTTCGTTATTACACAAATCCTTGCGGAGGTCAACTTGCGAGATGATTTGGAAGAATAAATAACATTGGAGGTTTAAGGAAAGACTTATTGGCAAGCTATTTATTTTGTTGGTCCATTTTCACTGTGCACAATATCACTCTTATGGCCATATATTTAATGACTGCAAGTTCAAATTCACGAAGAAAGTATGGAAATAGAAGGACCCCAAAGTTGGTTTGTTGACCTAGGAAAACTCTTCATCTTCATAGAAGGATAAGACAATGTGTTCGCTAAATTTTGGTCAAGGGAGTGAAATGATCAGTGGATCCCCAAGTGGTTCAAGTTACATGAATTATATATTGATTTTTTCCATGAGATACTATGCCAGATGCAATGGACCCAAAAGAGAATACACCCATGGAGACATCATCTTCCTTTGAACTAGGTAAGTTGACATTTGCAAACTCACTAGATTTGGTGCTTTTAGGAAAACAAAATTAGGAGTTAGACATAGGAAATTGGCATGATTTGGATAACCACAAGAAGACCTTTCCTAGGTGGAGTCAAAATTCAATTTTTTGGATGGAAAAGAGATGTCATGTAGATTCAGAACCGAAAGATATTAAGAGGGAATATGAGGAGAATAAATCCAATTCAACCTCCTTGGAAAACAAGGAGAATAAAGGAGAGGTTTTTGAATTGACCTCTTCCTCTAAAAGAGATGGATACACCTCTCTTGATTTCTCTCGTTACCCTATTTGATCTAGACAAATTGCATTTATTTTAACAAAAGAAGGAACTAAGGGTCGATCAGGGTTGGATGGGCATAAGTATCCTCAGTCCTCTACCAAAGGTATAAAATATCATATCTTCATTTCCTAAAGAAAATCAGAAAATGAAATCCAATAGGGGGAATAAAAGACACCAGATAGGGCCCTTAGAGCAAGCCAAGCCCTTAAAAAGGATTTTCCATTATTATTATGTGCTTTAATATCATGGGTTTGGGAAACCCTATAAAATAACTAGCCCTAAGAAGGTTGTTGGACTCACACAATCCTGGGATATTTCTTATCCAAGAGACTATGGGGGAGGGTATATAGTTCTTAGCCAATATTTTTCGATATAGAAAAGGACAAGAGAAAACCCTCAAGCCCATTCAAAGTTCATTATAGGTGGGCATTCGAGGAAGGCTTTATCAATTTGGTTGAATTTGTGAGGATAAACTATGATTCCACCTTAAGAGAATTAGCTAGCATCTAATTTGCATTTAATCCAAAATAAGTTAAAGTGGATGTTTCATCTTGAGCCCATGCCAAGATAATGGAAGATGAACAACAACTAGTTGTAGTTGAGGTCAATATTGTAGATGTACATATAAGGAACATATAACATTATGCATATATGATGAATTTTATAAAATTCAAATATAAAATCTTTAGAGAAGAAGAGTAGAAAAATCCTAGTAGAAAAAGAAGCCTCATGGAGACTAAAGGGTCGATTTGTATGGCTAGGTCAAGGCAATCTGAATACAAATTTTTTTCACAATTTTTCCAACCATGGGAAAAATATCAACATTTTATGGGAGATGGAAAGAGAGTATGGATCGAAAGCTAACACTCTTAAAGAAATTGTTGAGCTAGGAATAGCTAAGTTTGAGGGGATCTACAAGGAGGATGGCAAAGTAAGCATATTAGAGGTTTCCTTCTTTCTCCCTTGTCTTTGTGGGAGAAAAATACAATGAAAATCTACTAAAAATAATATCAAAGGAATAATTACAAATAACCTTCCATATAGCTTCCAAAAGGAAAAAATCTCTATTCGAGATGGTTTGATGACTACATTTTTCCTAGGTTTTTATGAACTCACTAAAAGATGATCTATTAAGGGTTGTTGAGGAATCTTGAAGCATAAGCAGGATGTTGGGTGCATTCAACTCCACCTTTTTTGGCTTTAATTTCAAATAAATACAAACCTAAAGTATCCTTTTATGACTTTAAGAGTATTTCTCTATGCAATTGCATTTACAAGATCATAGATAAAGTCATATCTTCAAGGGTAAAAAAAATTCTAGCTAAACCAATTTTCCATTTCTTCCAAGGAGACAAATTCAAGATGCAATCGGGGCATCTAAAGAAGGAAATGTACTCTATCAAAACCAAAAACATTCTAGATATGGTGTTAAATTGGACCTCACAAAGGATTATGATAGAGAGAACTAGCTCTATTTAAAGATAATTCTCATTCATATTGGGTCTAGTGTTTACTTGGTCAATTGGATCATGAACTTCCTAACCACAATGTCTTCTATAATCTTAATCAATGGCTTAGCCTCTAATTTCTATAGATCTACTAGAGGACTTAGGTAGGTATTCCCTTTGACACCTTTTTTATTCCTGATCATAGTTGAAGGACTCAACAAATCCATAATGGAGGGAAAAAGTACTAGTACTTTGAGAGGTATAAAAATTGGAAGGTCTTTTTACCTAACTTTATTTTTGTTTATGATGTTTTTTATTTTTTGGGATGGATTATGGAGAGATGCTATTAAGTTGAAATAAATGCTAGACCTCTATTGTTCAGTGATAGGTATGAAATTCAATATGCAAAAATCCTCCATTTTCTTTGATGGGGTAGATGAGAATAAGATCAAGCTCTTTCTTTAGCTTGTTCCATATAATTTCTTTGATCTTCAGGTAGGATTTAAATCCTTAGGGTTCTTCATCAAACCAAATGAATATGGCTTAAATGACTAGAGACAGTTTCTTTCTAAGGTGAAAACTATGATCAATTTATGGTGCAATAGGTGGAATATTATTGTTTGTCAAACTAGTGCTAGAAGCAATCCTTTCCTACTAGCACACCCTATCATGTATCCCAAAGAGGATAATAGAAAATATCAGAAAGATAAACTTTATATTTATATGGTATGGAAACAAGGAGAGAAAAGGTATCCCCCCAGTAAAATGACAATCAATTTCCAAGCCAAAATATATGGGAGGAGGAGGCCTCAATAATATCCACCTATTCAAGAAGGAATTAACAACCAATAATGTTTAGAGATTAATGACTAGGGATGGAATTTGGAATCAAACACTTATCAAAAATATATAGTTGAACCCAATTCAATAGAAGGATGGATCATGAGCCCTACAAAGACCATTAAAATTGTATACATAGTATGTAAGAAATGGTTAGATATCCTTTCCTTTGATTTAGTATTGGTTAGCTTGGAGGGATGGTAATGAGGAAATTCTTAGGATAAGAGTTGATAATTGGGTGGGTAGTGGTTCTAATTAATTTTCAAAGTGATTGAGGCTTTGATTACCTCTCTATATAGAGAAGGTATCTATAACTTAGCACAATCAACTTCACCAAAGACTTCTACTATATTGTAGCAAGAATGGAAGAAGGAAGAGAAGATAGGTTTAAAAGGGCATGATAAGGAATAGTAGGAAACATATATAGACAAACTAAAATTGAGTCATGTTTGCATTAAAATATTCATATGATGGGATTGTTTGGTCTAAGAATCCTATATTGGGGGTTTATACCCCTAAACTAGGTTACACAACGATGTATCCTCTTGATAGGGCAGAAAATAATCAATGGTGGTGGAAGGATATTTGGAAAATCAAATCTCCATTAAAGTCTAGAATTTTTGTGTGGTTGGAAATCATGAATAAAGCCCTATCTTGGGAGGTACTATAGAAAAGGAACAGACATGGGCCAAAAACATTTGTGCTATGTAAAGAGGAGGAGGAAAGAATAGGAAATTTTCTAATTGTCTATCCTTACTCTAAGGATGTCTAGGCTCAAATAGATTCTTTGATATGGATGTAGGATAACTGGTAGGGGGATTAGTTGTAAAAGTCTCGAGTAGTGGTAGAAAAAACCAAAACTCAAGGAATTTAAAGGTCTTCCATTAATTGTTTCATGTGGTGGTTGGCTAGCTAAGAATGTGGGAATCTTTGAGGATAGGTATATTCCTCCCTTTCATTATGATTTTCAAGAAAAAACAATATTCTGAAACTTCAAGTCTATACCAATAGATTCCACACAAATATATCTACTTCATGCACCAGTTGAAAAATTCGTGGCACAAAGGTACTTTGATGGTGCTAGTCAAGGTATCCCCCCATGTAGTGGAGCTAGAAGCATCATTTTTCTTAATTAATCTCATTATATCAGTTTTAATGTTGGATTAGGGGAAGGGTCAAATCACTATGCCAAGCTTCTCACCCTAAAACTTCTATTAAATATGGTAGCTCAACATCATATTCCAAAAATCCAAGTATCCAGTTGGTGACTTATTGATTGTAATTAAGTAGATGAATGACAAATGTATAATGGAAATCTTGATTATGAGTCCCATTTTTTATGATGTAAAATCATTGTGATATGTTTTTATTTTAGTCTTCTTTTTCCATGTTTCATGTCTACAAAGAGTTGAAATGGAGCGAATGGAGTGAGCCAGAGAGCTAAGCATTTCAGGCGGGAGTTTTCCTTTTCAAATTTTGTGCAGAGATTCCAGCATCCACAGTCCTTAGTCGCCCAGAAGACTGAATCACGGATTTGCTGGTGAGCATTTAGCTTTTCTAAAGAGGCAAGGCGGTCTGTTGCTTGCAATGTTGACCCATTTTTTTTTTTTTTGTCGGACTCTTGTCCTCTCCTCTGGGAGGGTGGGGTTCCCATACTCTATCCATTGGTATTGAGGAAAGTGTTGGATATACACAAGTTGTTTTATCCTCTTTCGACCTACAATCCCCGAGAAGATTGGGCATTGGTATATATTATAAAAAAAAGAGTGGAGTCTTTTTCAGCTGAGGGGCCGCACCTGGGATCTCGGTTGTTTGTTTATTGGTCTGCTTTCTTGTCAGAAGTAGTGTGTTTTTTGTCTGGCCTTAGAGACTTTTTGTTTTTACTTTTCTCTTACCATGGATCCTAAGTTAAAGGCACTATTGAACTCGAAGGACGAGGTTATTTGGAGGCAAGCCGGGCTGTTTGAATCCATGGATAACCTTCAAAAGGAGTCATCGGGAGGAGCACCTTTTTCAAAGCCCAAGCCTTCTACCTTGTCTAGTGCACCTGGTATAACATCTCATCTTCCCTCACTACAACCTGCCTCTCTCAAGACTGTCCCTATTCCCTCTAAGGGTTGCAGAGCCAGATTCCAGGCGACCATTGGGCCTACAGGGCTGCCAAACGTTTCTGAGACTGCTTTGGGAGGCTTCAAGAACTAGTCTGTTCAAACCCATTCGACTCCCTTCCGTCGAAATCTGTGGAAGACAAATCAGAAGGCTAAATGCCTGTTTTTAGGCAACAACGTGGGTTTAGAGGATACTTGCAGAATGGCCCTCTGCTCACTTGTTGGATGATTATCTTATAAGTCCTTGAGCAAAGGCTCTCTGGAGGACTGGATAAAGCTGCATTGGTTTCCCCTCCTGGGGTATCACCCTGAGATTTTATACCTTACAAAAGGGTGGCTGGGGTTTATTTGCAACTTTCCTGAGGACACTTCCCTCTTACTTAGTTCGCTCTAGGTTTTTGGGGGCAGTAGTCTGATGTTGAAGTGGTGGAGGATTGATTTCAATCTAGATACGGAGTTATTTCAGTTTAGACACCTCTAGATACTTCTTCCTGGCCTCCCACTGTATATGTGGAATGAAGGTGCTTTAAGGGCCATTGGCGACACTTTAGGGAGGCTCATTACACTTGAACCTAAAGCTCTCATCTCCCCGGTGCGAAAGATGGGTCGTGTTCTAGTGGAGGTGGACATTTTCAATGGTTTGTCGAAAACGATTGAGATTGAATGGAGAGGGAGATCTTTTACCCAGGCATTGGACTATCTTGGGTTGCCTTTTCGCTACAACCTCTGTTGTAAAACTGGACACCTTCTTCGTGACTATAAGGGGAAACTTTTGGAGGAGCCATCTGAAGAGGAGTCCCACAGAGTATATTGATCTGGACACCTCCCTGGATTTCTTGCATGGGTCTTTGGGAGCCTCGTCCTCCTTGATCGAGCCAGATTCAAATATTACTTGTAAGTTACAGAAAGTTTGTCCTCTTTTGTTTAATTCTCTGTCTGGGGAGGAGAAGGTAGCCCTCAATTGTTCAGAATGGTTAAGGGCCTTTACCTTTCCGAATAAAACCATCACTAGTCCTTTAATCCTTAGTCCTCCTTGTTTCTCTACGACATCCTCTGCACTTTGTTGTCCGGCAGAAACCCATCCTGGAACCTTACCGTCAGTCCTTATGCCTGTTACTCCAGCGCACACATCTCTACCGGAGTCAAAGGACCCTGTTGTTTCAATTACTTTTCCTTCCAGACTGTTTTTGCCTTTAGACCTTTCGTCCCTTCCTTTGCATCCTAAACTGGTTCACTCCCCACATTCTCTTTCCCACAGTAATCCGGTGCCATCCACTTCCACTGTGGAAGACGTGCCCCTTAACTCAGCCATCCTGCTAGGCTATCAAGAATCCGAGGAGGAGGCCTCATTACTCACATAAACCCTGGACTCCTTGTTACCCAACCATTCTGTCCTTGGGCTCACACAGTCGTTTTCTGTAGTTCTTGGAAAGAAAGCAGTTGTTTCCTCTTCCAAAATTGGTTCAACATCCACTCAGTTTGTCGGGAAGGGGGGGAAAACTTTCTCTTGGTCATGTGGTCTGGCCTCTGAACTGTCGCATGTCAAAACCATAAGTTCTCAGAAGAAACAGATTAGTTCGAGCCAAACAGAAGATGTTTGTGTTCACACTTCCCCGGTTTCAAGGGCCGTTAGAGCATTGAAGGCCCAAGCAAGGGAAAAGTGATGATTTTTCTCTCCTTGAATATCCGAGGGATTGGAGGCACCCTCAAAGCTGCCTCGGTTCATAGACTGCTAGATCATACAAGGCCAAACATTGTGTTTTTTCAAGAGACTCTTTCGGATGAAAAAAAAGCTAGAGATTTTTTACTCCATCTTTGTCCCTCTTGGGCTTCTACTGCTGTAAACTCGTTAGGTACTTCAGGAGGCTTACTGGTTGCTTGGGATCCAAACATCCTCAAATTAAAGCCTTTTCTGACTGTCAGCGGTATTTTATTAATTGGCAGCTGTGCATCCACAAAAAAGGAGATGGCTTTCCTCAATATTTATGGTCCTTGTAAAGATAGACAACAGTTCTGGAGTAATTTTGCAAAGAGTGGTTTGCACACTATCCTGAACATTATCATAGTTGGGGACTTAAATTTCATTCTGTCTTCGGAAGAAAATTGGGGCGGTTCTTTCATTCCAGGCACTGTGGAATTGTTTCTGAGAGGCCTACTCTCTTCTTTACAACTGGTTGATATTAAGCCAACAAAATTGACCCCCACTTGGCATAATGGGAGTGCTGGACTTCATGCTACTGCCAAAAGACTAGATAGGTGTTTAATCTCTGAAGCGTCCTTGTCTTCTCTGGGCCTCTCCAGGGCGTGGGTGGAAAATCCCTTTATCTCCGATCACGCTTCTCTTTTAATTCAGTTTGAGAATGCTCCGGTGTACAAGTCATTTCCTTTCAAATTTAATTCTCTGTGGTTGCAGGAGGCCGATTTCATAAACTTGGTTCATAAATTATGGAGCGACCCCCGATTCTTGATAGAGGAAAATATTCAAAAGCGCTTAGTATGGAAGCTCAAGGAAATTAAACTTCAAACAAAGAAATGGCTGTTAGATATCTCGTTACAAAAAAAGAAGTCATTAGATGGTTGGGAATCTGAAATTATTAGACTGTTATTGAAATATGCAGATGGGGCGTTATCTTTAGAGGATGAAGGTTATCTTCGAGTGCTGGAAGCAAACAGAAATAAGCACATGCGGGGGGAGGAGGAGGCATGGCGCCTACATAGCAGAGTAACATGGATCCAGAGTGGGGATTCAAATACTAAATACTTCCACAAGATGGCAGGGGTTAATAGAAACCGGAAGTATGTTTGGGAAGTCACTTCAGGATCTGGGAATAAAATTACAGGACATAATGCGATTAAAGAAGCGGTCGTTAATCATTTCAAAGATTTCTTTAAAGATAAAGAAGAAATAGATTACGCTGAAATGGTGAGGATTTCTATGCTTTCTCCTAGAATGGTTACGGAAGAGGAGGCTGATTCGCTTTTTAGTCCTGTTACATTGGAGGAAATTAAGTCTGTTCTGGTAAAATTCAACAAAGATCAAAGTCCGGGTCTAGATGGGTGGACTTCTGAGTTTTTCATTTATTTCTTTGATTTAGTTGGTGAAGATCTCCTTGAAATGGTGGAGGATTCGAGGAGGAATGGAAAACTTTGTGGAGGACTCAACTCTACTTTCCTAGCTCTGATTCCAAAGGTCAACAAGCCGGACTCCTTTGATGATTACCGTCCCATTTCGTTATGTAATCTTATCTACAAGGTGATCTCAAAAATCCTTGCAAATTAGATTAAACCCTTCCTTTCAAATTGCCTTTCTTCTGAACGGCTTGGATTCTTAAAGGGAAGAAGAATCCAGGAAGCTATTGGCTCAGCCCATGAAACACTTCATAGTATTAAAAAAAAGAATATCAAATCTCTTGTGCTAAAATTAGACCTCAAAAAGGCCTACGACAGTATTGACTGGGAGTACCTTAGAGTGGTCTTACTTTCGGTTGGTTTTGGGACAAATCTCTTAGATTGGATCATGTGTTGTGTTACAAGTGCAAAATTTGCAGTCCTGATCAATGGTGAGGCGACAGATTATTTCAAGAGCTGGAGGGGTCTTCGTCAGGGATGCCCACTGTCCCCCTACATTTTCATTTTGATGATTGAAGGTTTAAGTCTGTTGTTAGCAAAGGGATTGGTCAACCAAAGTATTTCAGGTATTTTGGTCACACAACTTCACAAACTTGTCCACCTAATGTTTGTCGAAGACATCCTGATAATGACCAAGGCAATTCTGGGTGAATGGCGATATATATTGGACATTCTTCGAGTTTTATGTTCGGTTTCTGGTCTATGCATCAATACAACAAACTCTGTTGTTCACTATTGGGGGCTCGATGATATTGAACTTGAGCACTTTAAAGCCATCATCCCATTTTCCTTTGCTGATTTAAAAGTGGGCGTCAAATACTTAGGCTATTATTTAAATCCAGGAGCAGCCAAATTGATCGATTGGAGATGGTTAGTGACAAAAATTGAGAAAAATATCGGTTTCTGGTGCAATGAATGGCTCTCTTTGGGTGGCAGATTAATCTTGGTTAAATCTGTATTGGAGAGCCAATCTATATTTTGGATGTCGCTAGAATTGATCCCAACATCCATCTTGAACCATATTCGGCAACTTTGTTTTTCCTTTCTATGGGGCGGTCCAAAAGCCAACCACCACTACCATCTTTGTAGATGGGATGTTCTTGCAAGACCAAAGCACTGTGGAGGGTGGGGTCTCAGAAATTTAACTACCTTCAACACAACATTACTCGCAAATACCCTCTGGAGGGCGCTAACGGTGGATAGCATCTGGCAAAGGATATTAAAGGATAAATATTTGGGGGGCTCTTCCATAGCCGATTGGCTCAGGAAACCAATACATCAACAGTGGCATTCATCCGTTTTTTGGAATGGTTTGACAAAAAACATTCCGGTCTTATTACATTGGCTTCAGTGGAGAGTCAGTTCAGGAAAATCGATTCTTATCGATTTGGACAAAATTGCCGGTTTAGAGGAGTCCTCTATTCTCACTAAAGCGCTTCGTGAGCAACTGTCCAAAAATAGAATTCTGGTTCTAGCGCAGGCTAGTGAGTCAGGGGGCATTCCTTCCTTACCAGATCGGTGGTGCTCCAGTTCTTCTTTCGGGTTATCGGGACATCTTGCTTTGGAATGGGACGTCTTT
>ML789501.1:447810-509567 GCA_009831015.1 Picea engelmannii | reverse complement strand
AAAAAAAAAACATGGCTTAAATAAAATGACAAAAGTCTATTTTGGGGATTTAGCAATATTGATTCTCTTCTTTATCGTAGTCAAAACAAAGAGATACTTTTGATCTTCATGGTTAGGGTTAACCACCTCTTTATAATATCTTAATTTTTTGTTATCCTATAATTTTTTATGGCATCATTCATTATGTCATCCCTACTTGAACCCATGATGATTTAAAGAATTAATGATTTTGACTAAATTGTGAAACAATTTTGAAGAGTGTCTTGTTATTCATATTGTTTATTTTGTTCTTGTAAATTAAATGTATATCATCATTATATTTAATAAAAAAATTCTCTTATATAAATTAATAAAAAATAAAATAAATTTATAAATTTAAATTTCTTATCAATAACATACTTTGAATAATTATAATAGATAGCTTAAAGTTAATTACCAATAATACAACTTCCCATATGAGAGACCTTTTGAATTAGATCTTGTTTACAACTCTCACGAAAATTAAGTATATCTTTTTATAAATTCAAATCATTTCACTTCCAACCAACATGTTATTTAACCAAGTTAAAAAGATATACGAATATACTAATAATTTATTTTTAAGTAAATTTTAAAAATAACTAATAAAATATTTTACATTTAAAAATATATTTAAAAATATATATCTCAAAGTATATTATTATTATATCATTATTAAATAATTATTATTTGTCAATTTCAAAATGTTATTTGGATTTTTTACTCACAAAACCTCAAATGTTATTTGGACTCTTTGTTTGAGGTGGCAGTGGCACACCTTATAATGAATAGTTAGCTTTAATTGTGAGTATTTAAAATATTTTGATAGGAAAAAAATATGTTATAAATATTTGTTTTTAAATTTTAATGTTTTTATACAATATGAGTGGGTTTAATGGTTAAGAATATGTGTTTTCTTTTTATAGGTTATAGGGTTCAAATTGAGAGAAGAGTAGGGTATGTATGCTTCTGTAGACTTTAATAGTCAAATGGGTTCAAATCGAGAGAGAAGTAGGGTATATATGCTTATATAAACTTTAATAATCAAATCCTTACACCAATAAAGTCTCTTGTCCCACAAACAATGGATGTCATACACCAATTTAATATATGGCTTGACTGTATCCTTAAAAATATATTATTATTATTATAAAATTTATTTTAAAAATCTTATTAAATTAAAATTAATGTTTTGTAAATTTTTATTTTTTAAATAAAAAAAAATTGTTATATATCAATATTTTAGAATAAATATTTATAATAAAACTCAAATTTAAAATTTATTATTTTAACAATATAAAATAAAATTTCTTATAAATTGTCCTATAACATAAATAACTTTAACTATTTATGGTCATTTCATATAAGGATAATAGTTCGTTTAAATTCCACCCATTTACATTATTCATTTTATGATATATATGATTGACATTGTTTTTAAGTTTAAAAAAAAATTCAGTACAGATAAATACGTGGTAAATATTTATTTTAAAATATATTTAATATTTTGTAAAATTTTATTTATTTATTTATGATTGACATTGTTTTTAAGCTTTTAAAAATTTTACATAAATATTTGTTTTAAAATATTGTAAAATTTTATTTAGACATAAATTCTTGATATTTTGTAAAATTTAATTTAAAACCATAATTTTAACTATTTATAATCATTTCATATAACAATACTATTTCGCTTTAAATCCCACCCATTTACAAGATTACGTGTCATCGAAAATTCAACGCGTTTAGAAGACTACCTACGTGGTCCCTTTGGAAGCACGTTTACAAGAATTCCATGACGTTTAGAAGATTTTGCTATGAGACCAATCGGATGATTACAACGAAACCCAATATGGGACACGTTTCTTAGAAATTCTCAGAGATTGAAATGACTCAAGATTTTAGCAAGAAAATCGTCATTTATTGGTGTACAAAGTAGAAAAATTGTGGCAAACGTCAAGTAATTATGGAAGTTTGCGCTCATTTCTTAGAAAGCTCTAGGGGACTTTACTCTGATGATTGGTCAAGTCCCAAAGAAATCTCATGACTGTCTAAACTTAAACTTAGGGAAATCTCATGACTGTCTAAACTTAAACTTAGGGGATAATGGATGGGTGTTCCTAAATCATTAGTTTTACTTGTTGATAAGTAGTCTTTTTATTGGGCATGTAATTATGTTGATCATCATGAATTATAATTTTGATGGAATGTGATTGATGATGTGTCCCACTTTAGGATCGATGCTCCTTGTCCTAGTTATCTTTTTTTTTCTACATTATGTGTCTTAGGATGATAGTTAGGAGATGGGTTTTGGACTCTTCATTCGTTGGATGATTATTTCTTTTGTATTTTTTTTTCTTAGAGTGGGACATATATGTGATTTGATAGTTATACCTTCTATAAGTTATGATGAGTAATATTTAATTTATTTTGTTGTAAAAAAATTAGATTATATGACGAAGGCTAATGCATATAGTGATAATGATGTCTTTATTTTGTTGTAAAAAATTTAGATTATATGAGGAAGGCTAATGCATATAGTGATAATGATGTCCTTTCTTTATGTTGCATGATGATTATATGGTATGTATATTTTATACTAATGGAAAATGATGACTTGTTATAGGATAGAGATATTGACAAAGGAAGGGGAGTTATGCTTAATACGAAATGGTGAAATGGGGTTCATGTTCCATGAGGTGAATCATTAGTCCTAGTTTTTAGAAAGTTTGAGAAATGAGAAAAAGACTTAAAATGCCTATAAAAGTTGACTTCGGTAAAAAAATCTTAAAAGGGGAGATCCATAATTCACTTTTTACTCATTTATGACACTTGAAAATTTTTATTAGTCTTAATTCGCTCTTGCATGAGCTCGTAGGGGTAGAGCGAAGGATAAGAGAGAAATCTTGGGAAAATTCTTTCTCTTTAGAAAGATTACAAAAGAATTTGTTTTCCTCGGAGAGGGGTTGGATGGTTCATGATTAAGGGTTCTAAGGTTTTCTACCTATGCAAGTCATTTATGTTTTGAATTGTGTACTTGGTAAGGAAAATTATTCTTTTCTCTAACCTAGTTTGAGTGGACGAAGGGGTTGGGATTGTACCTAACCAACCAGGGGTACTAATGTTCATTTTTCCTGGTATTTGTATTTATTTGGGCCCTTATCATGCCACTACCGAGTATGATGCTTGACAAACTAGGGGTATTCATCAGAGGATAGAGTGGTAGTAATACCCTTTCAATGGGGTGCCACTACTGCGTATGTTGCATAACCAACTAGGGTTATGTATCAAGGGCTAGAGTGGTAGTAAGAACCCTACACACCATAACCCTATGTGGTATGAGCATGTTGTAAGTTTAGGAGCCTATCCACCATGCTAAGGTTGATCAACTAGAGGTCTAATATGTGGAATTCATTTGGGAATTGTATGTTATCTAAACAGAGTTTCATGCACACTACTTTCCTCACCTCATTGAGCTTGACCACTTCTCAAGGGGAAATTTCCTAATGAAGGTTAGTGCATTGGTTGGGTGAAAAAATTCGCATTAGATGTGATTTCCCCTCCTAGTTAGTACTTTGTTCATAGATCACTAGCTAGATCAACACTTGACTCCAATAAAGAAAATGTCTTATATGCACTCTAATTTATTGTTAATTAGTTTGTCAACATGAATTTCTAGAATATTCTATTAAATGTGAAATTGTTTAAATGCATTGTTTGGAAATGGAATGCCTTCCTTATTAGGTAGCTATTGTGCCAATTACTCTATTTTATTAGATCTAGAATACTTAGTTGTGTCTTATATTGAAAGGAAAAAAATTGTTGTCATTCATGTCACACCCTCTTAGGTTGTTACAACACAAGTTGTCATTACGTACTTGGACATGCTGTCACATTTTCTTATTAAATGCGCATTTGGAACATTTTGAATTTATTATTGTGTTCTAATGTTTTGTACATTTGGAAACTGAATGTTACGATGTTATGACTTTTTTGTTGAAAGGATTATTATTGGTGTATGTTAGGTGACTCAGTTATTATTTTCAAAGTACTTCAACCAAGATTGGTTCATGTCCAGTCACACAACTACAAGTCACAATGAAATATTATATTCCATGTGGAAGAAAATTTCCATTTACAACTTCTATTACCTTTAGGGTTTACTATTGGGTGATATGAGTGTGTCGCTTTTGAATCGCCTTTAAGGTTTACTATATTAAATGGCAGAAAAGGAAGATATTATCATTGATGCAACTCATACTACCCTTACTACCATCATACCATCATTTGACAAACAACTAATTATCTAATATGTCATCTAGATTTGTAAAGGGAATGAAATGAAATACATATGTATATAAAATAAACGCATAGAGATAAAGTAAAACTTGACTTCTATTAATAAAAAGAACCTGCTAAAACTGTAAAAATGCAGACTTAAAAAAACTTGCTTGAATGGTGGCAACTTATCTCTAAGAAGAGATGTGAGTGACTACGCTTATTAGCAAGAAGATGAATACAATGAGGCTCCATAGGTATTTTTAACATAAAATATAAATGAGAAAACCCTAAACATCAAAATACCTAACCCCGAGAGATGAAACACCAAAAGGTTTATGGGCCCCAATGGGGGTAGTTGATATGTCAACTTCCCGAGGGCGTAGCATTTATATACGATCTTTGTTTGGGGCGATCGATACACCATTGAAGAGGTATAGTCAAGGAGTACATATTTTTTTCATGCTAGCATTTGCCTCTGGCTACATGATAGGCATTGTTAAGCCCAAAAAACGTTGTTTAGATCCTCAAAATGGCCCTGGAAGTTTGGGACCTAAAAACATGTAAAAAAACTACCAAAATGGAAATTATTCTTTGATTCAGTGGAATAGGTGGGTGACTAACGATATCCACCTAGATCAGTCCTCCCCCCTTAGGAAGAAATGGTCTCCATTGCGTTGAGCTTCCCTATCAGATGGGAAACTTCTATTGAACTTAGCCCCAGGTGAGCCACTTACCTTGGTGCATGATAGATTCCCTTCTCTGACAACCTGATAAAGTTGGATCCTATGTTGGTGAGTGCCCTTAATGTGAGTGTCCTTGATCTAGTCAATGGATTCCTGTTCCATGCAGTCAGGGTTGAGCTCTATCGTTGTCAACTTCTCTGTGATCTCCGATGTGTCCAATAATGGTGGGAAGTATGGTTGAAGGAGGTCCACATTGAACATTGGGTGCAGGCCAAGGAAGGGAGGAATACTTAAATCAAAATAATTGTCACCCACAACCATGGTAATGGTGTAAGGTCCATGGCGAAGTGGATGAATATTTCGATGTGTTCCTGCAAGGTGCTCTTTTTCAAATGCAATCAAACCTTGTCTCCCACTTGAAACTTGTGTGGCACCCAATGTTGATCAACGGATTGTTTGTACTTAGCATTGGCTTTCTGTAAAATATCATGGACCTGTTGTCGGATGTGTTGAATCCGTTCAATAAACTTGGTGGATTTTTCAGCCTCAGATTGAGCATGGGATGATTTTGCCTATGTGGATGTAAGGGGCAATGTGACATCAATGGGACCCAATGGTTGAAATCCCAACCCCACCTAAAAGGGATTGTGGTCGGTTGAGCTATGAAGGATTTTGTTGCAGTTGTGTTGAACATAGGGGAGACTCTCATCCCTTGTGCACAAATTTTTGGAGTTGTATGTGCACAAGATATGCACGATCATTCTGTTGAATACCTTTGTCTTTCCATCATTTAGGGGGTGGAAGGTGTTGTATTTGGTGAGATTGGTGTCCAATGTGCTTGGGAACCTATTGTCCTGATCTGATATGATGGTGTGTGGTATCCTAAAGTGTACCCACACCCATTCAAAGAAGAGCTTGGTAGTGGACTCCTCTATGATATTTGTGTTGCAGGCTGTTAGGATGGCCATCTTAGAAAACTGATCAACCACCACAAAAACAAAGTCATTTCCCTGCTTAGTTGAAGGAAGGCCGGACATGTAGTCCATCGATATGGATTCACATGGTCTGTCAAGAGTAGAAGAGGGGTGTACAATCCTTGCTTCTTAGTGGTTGGTCTGGTAATGGCGCAAGAAGTGCACGACCTGATATACTTGTTGATGTCCTGGCGTAGTTTCGGCCAATATAAATGCTTCTATAGTACTGTCACGGTATTTTCCATGCCAAAATTTCCTGCCATCCGACTATAGTGATTTTCCCAAATTATCTTCGCATGCTCGCTTGAAGGAACACAGAGGTGGCCCAGATTGCATAACAATCCATCCTAAAGATGAAAGTCAGTGACAGTCATGCATGTGCCCAACATATGGTAGGTGGTAGCGAAGTCAGGGTCGCTCTTGTAGAGTTGGGGCCACTTGGATTCCTCATGGACACAGGAGTGGAGCATCGTGGTTAAGGATACATTTGGAGGTCGAATGAGGAATTCAACAACACGATTCCTGACTGTGATTTTTTTAGGGCCCTGTACTCAATGCAGATTTGCCAAGTCCCATATTTCTTATGCATGAGTACAATTGGGCTCCCATAGGGTGTGGAGTTGGGTCAGATATGCCCCTTTTGAAGCAACTCTTTAATATGTTTCTTGATTTCCTCATTTTCCATGAGAGAGTGACAATATATTGGCCAACTGGTTAGAGGTGCAGCAGGGGTTAGATTGATTCAATGCCTAACCTGATAGTGAAGCGGTACCTCGATGAGTGAGGAGAATATGTCTTTGTATTATTCCATGATCTTGTCTACCTACTTTTGCTACGTGTATAGGCCCTATGTAGAGGCCATGGATGTGGATGCGACCTTCTGTTCACTTTGAGAGTGAATCATGAAGAAGAAAAATTTCCCAGTTTGTGAAATGACCTTCCTGCATTGCTTAGTAGAGATCAAATAAATGGCAGTAGGCGGAGCTACCTATGGTTCCCTATACAATTTTCTACCCAAAGTAATAATAACATTGTGAGGTCTAGACTCATATATATCATGTCATTTCCACAAGTATGGCTGGCATAAAAAAACATCACAAACTTCAAAGGGGGGAACATCACACAATACCTCATCCTTTAAGGGATTGATTCCGTAGGGAAGACGACATTGTTGGTTGATGTAGATATATCTTCCTTGGTGGAGCCACCCGATGGTGTAGGGTTGCAAGTGTGGTGTCTTTTATAGGTTCAAGCACTTGACAACCTTTGTTGAGATTAGGTTCTTTTGAATTCCGCTATCGATAATGAAATGTAGTGGAGCACCCTTCACCCACATCTATGAGTGAAAAAGGTGTTCACCTTCCTCCAATTCTTCTGGTTCACTTGGCTAAACCTTGGTGGTAGCGACAATGTCACTAGGTTCTACATCAATGATCTACTTTCCCTTGTCTGGATATGATTCAGAGTCAGAACCTACCTCTGACTTTGAGGCTTTCATCTTGGCCACCAACTACTTCCTCGAGCGACATTAATCATTTTTATGACAGGGGATTTTATGGAATTCACACCACTTCCTAGTGTCTTTCTTCATCTTCTCATTACCCTTATTTTTTTGTGTCTTGGATTGGTTGTCTTGAGGGGGTCCATCCTTTATCTATCCTTCATTCTATGTGTTGGGGCCACCTTTTCCCTGCTTCTGTTGAGAGGAAATTTCATATCCAAACTTCCACTTATTTTGTTTAAATTTATACTCGATTTTGATAGCATATCTATGAGTCATTCCCAGTGATGAGATGTCCAAAAACTCCATTTATGTTTCGATGTATATATGTAGATAGTCACAGTACTTGAGCACCATATGTTGTTCAGAGTAGTTGATACCCAACTTGGTGCGCAAGGTATGGAATATATTTTTGAAATCTAGTATTGTTTGGTCCCTTTCCTATCGCAGTGTGGTCCATTTCATATATTGGTCATCATATCTTCCAACAAGGTAGTATTGTTCCTTAATAACATCCTTGAAAGAATCCCAAGAGGGGGTGACCAAAAATATTGCAGATTCCTTAGTGGCCCTCTACTTACAGTAAGTCTCCCACCTATCCTTTACATGGGAGACATCCTTAAGGAGCGCAAAGGTAATATTTTCTCTATTGGAAAAATTATGGACCAAAAAACACCCTTCTAGCAGATTCAACCATTTATCTACAACATCTACATCTCTCCGGAATTCAAATAAGGGGATATCAAAATTGAATTATACCTTGAATTGGGTGACACCTCCAAAGTGGCCTCTTGATGAAGATGCATTTCATGTTGGTAGTCATCGAAGGAACAATGAAAAATTATCCATCATCGCGTTCCTTTGTCATGTGAGGGATTTCTTGAGAAACAATTTAAAAGGATCTCGTGCTCCATCCTATCTCTTTTAGTCCACCATGGGATGTCATCATGATCGACAGGGCTGGTCTTTCAAGGGCTCAACTACTTTGATTCCAAACTCCTTGTACCCTGACCTCGTTGGGGACACACACAAAGAAACAAATAAATAGCAGACCACTCTGATACCACTGATAGAGATTCATAAATGGAACAAAATGAAATTTAGATGTACAAAAAATAAACACATAGAGATACAATAAAACTTTACATCTATTAACAAACAAAACCTACTGAAACTATAAAAATACAAACTGAAACAAACTTGCTCGAATGGTGGTAGCTTATCTCCGAGAATTGATGTGATAACTATGCTCATTAGCAATAAGATGAGTAAAATGAGGATCCAAAGGCATTTTTAACATAAAACATAAATGAGAAAACCATAAAAATCCAAAACGCTAACCTCGGGAGATGAAACGCCAAAAGGTTTGTGGGCCTCGATGGGGGTAGTTGATACATAAACTTCCCGCGGGTGTAACTTTTGATTACGGTCTCTATTTGGGGCACTCGATACATCGTTGGAATTGTATAGACGAGGAGTACATATTTCGTTCAGTGTGCCATGTGCCTCCAACTACATACTAGGCATTTTCAAGCCCAAAAAACATCGTTTAGGTCCTCAAAACGACCCCAAAAGTTTGGGACCTGAAAAACTATAAACAAACTGCCAAAATGGAAATTTTTCTTTGAGCAAATGGAATAGGTGGGTGGCCACTGATCACCACCTAGATCAATATGTGTGTTCTTTTCAAACCTTAGATTCACATGTTGAGGAATACCAAATATTATTTTTCTAAGAAACCATTTATATATGCATATTAAGTCCCTTGTGTGAGGGTATCTTAATTGAAAATGTTGTTGTCAATGAGGTTTAATGCTTCATCATGGAAATCATCATTCCTCTTCAACATGTTTATAACCTTTTTTTATAAAAAAAATTATGCATTCTGTCCCAACTAATTAGGATTTTAAACACTTTTATTTTATCCAATTGAATTTATTTTTTCTTGTACGAATAACAATCAACTAATTAGGATTTTAAACACTTTTATTTTATCCAATTGGATTTATTTTTTTCTCGAACGAATAACAATTTAAAGGATCCATTCTCGAGATCATCACTTCTCTTCTTTTTCATATAACTCTTTCCAATTACTTATCTTCAAGTATAATAAGATAATATAAAATAATTAGAACTCCCATCCCTACAACATAACTCCTCAAGGACAGGAAGTTTTTAAAATGATTTGTTAGAATTTCTTATTCCCACATATTCAAGTTAAAGGTTTGTTGTTTTAGCAACACTTTGGTATTCCAGGTCTTAGAACAAAATCTGCATATCATGTAAAACCCATCTAATGAGAGGCATAAATTTTCAATCTTTATCTTACCATTTTTCCAATGCATCATGATTAGTATAATTTATTTGTTTATCTACCATAATTCCATAGAGGCATAAATTTTCAATCTTTATCTTACCATTTTTCCAATACATCATGATTAGTAAAATTTATTTTTTTATCTACTATAATCCATTATCAATCAAGGAAATTCACATCTTCACTTTTTCATATATGGAAACAACAAATAAAGTTGCATATTCAGTAGCATGTATGAATCACTCTATTTTCAATATTTTTATCACTTATGGTTGATTAAGTGTTATTGCGATTATTTTCTTCTTAATTAAATCAAAAGTGTAACAAAACATTATCAACACCAAAACCAACAAATTGAAAAGGAACAAAACCCTATAACTTCCATTCATTACAAACTTTTTATTATTTTCATACTTAATTTGAATATGATATGTAATTTTATAAATAAGAAAAAAAAAATTACATAAATCACCACATAAACCTCCTAAATATGATAACACTTAACTAACTCATGATTATAAATATGATTATACTTACAAACTTTTATTATTTTCATACATAATTTGAATATGATATGACATTTTATACAAAAATTACATAAATTCACCACATAAACCTCCTAAATATGATAACACTTAACTAATTCATGATTATAAATATGATTATACTTACAAACTTTTATTATTTTCATACATAATTTTGAATATGATATGACATTTTATACAAAAATTACATAAATTCACCACATAAACCTCTTAAATATGATAACACTTAACTAACTCATGATTATAAATATGATTATACTTAATTAATTGAACTAATTCATAGTTCTTAGTTTACATGTAGAAGTCGGCTTCAAAGTTGAGTGGAAGCATTAACATCACCAACTTTAAGAAGATGAAAATCCAAATTCTCGTATCATTTACTATTTTTCAAATTAATTATGTTCACATGAATTATGAAGTATCTTTAAAAAATAAGATCAATAAGAAATATTATCCCATACGTTGTTGTTAACCTATATCAAAGGTCAAACTTGGAAAAAATAGCTCATATCAAAGGGAAAAAATGGAAAAATCTACCTAGGGATTATGAGGGAAATGTGCTTACCTAAACCATGCCCAAACACATTTATAAGAGATTACACAACTTGTTTTTCTATACCATTTGGTTTTTATGTCGCCAACATTGATTTTACATGTGTCCCTAGATGATTACATGATACAAGTTGCAAATCACCATAAAACAAAAAATGGGACTCAAATAAACAAATAATTTATTCCATTAGACTCATTACATCTCAATAGAGCTAGGTGCACCCCTATCCCATGAGTCCATAACCTAAATATTGTTTTATTTAATCATTCTTGTACTAGTGTTTTGTTAAATAAGAGGCAATGAAAACATTTCATTAAGAGGTTAATTTTTGGAAAATATACCCTAAGAATATGTGGATGGTTTTCTCACCTTATCGATGACCAAACACACTTTCACTAGCTTACATAACTCATTTTTGTTGAATGTTTGGGTTTTTATGCCCTTGAGACCATTTTTCCATGTGCCCTTGACTGGCCCCAAGATGAGAATTGCAAATCATCACAAAATTAAAACTAGGGATTAGATTAATGAACAATAAATTTCATTTGACCCATGCCATAAGATTATATCTAAAGGCTCCTTTTTCCCATGATTCCATGGGCCAAATGTTGTTTTATTCAATGATTCTTGGAGCTAGGGTTTTGCTTAATAATAGTAATGTAACTTTTGCATTCACATGTGAATTTTTTAAAACTCTACCATTGGAGTAGTTAAACACTATAATTGTGTTGACCCTTCCAAAATATGCTTAGAAGATCTTATAGAACTAATTTTTGTTGCACAGTTTTGTTTTTATGCCCATTGGACCAATTTGTCATGTGTTCCTAAATGGCTTCAAGATATGAGTGGTAACTTTCAATCAAATGAAAACTGGGACTTGGATTGATGAACTGTTGATTCCAATAGACTTGTGACATTAAATTTAATCTAGGGGCACCCCTATCCCATGATTCCATGGTTTGGATCTTGTTTTATTTGTTGATTCCCAAAACTAGGGTTTTTCTTAATAAAAGGAAATGTGACTTTTGCATTTAAGGTCCAACTTTTGGAAGCTCAACCTTTATATTATGTGGACACAATGATCACCTTAACCATGCTAAAACACATCTGTATGATCTTTTGAAACTTATTTTTTCTACATAGTTTTTTTTTATTCGCCCCAATACCAATTTACCATATGTCCCTAAACGCCTCAAGGATGTGAGTTATAACTCACCATGAAATGAAAACTAAGACCTAGATTATATTTATATATACTATTTTAGTAATTAAATCTCATTACAATTTAAGACAACCTTGTCACATGAGTCAAATGGCCTAGATCTTGTTTTATTGGACAATTCTCAAAACTAGGCTTTTGCTCAATAAGAACCAATGCAATTTTTTCATTCATGGGTTAACTTTTAGAAAATTTTCCTTGATATCATGTGGACATTATTATCACTTCATACATGCCCGAATACACTTGTAGGAGCTTAAAAACACTCATTTTTGTTGCATATTTGTTTTCCCTAGGACCAATTCACCATGTGTCCCTAAATAACTCCTGAATGTGAATTGCAACTCACTAAAAAACAAAAAATAGGACCCAGATCAATGAACCATCCATTATGTTGGACTTGTAACATCACATTACAAATAAGATCATCCCAATATCATTATTCCATATCTTGAACCATGTTTTATTCAACAATTCCAAATGTTAGGGTTCTACTCAATAAGAGGTGATGTAATTTTTACATTCAATGGTAAAAAAATGAAAATATGAAGGCCTTGAGATCTTTTGGTTAATTAGGAAATGATTTTAATTGTCTAGGATATATATCCTGTTGGACATGGTGTTGGCATTGATGTCAAAGGAGACCAATATGGTCAATATTGGACATAGTCTATGTTGTTGGCATTGATGGAAAGAGGATAAATATGGTCATCGAGAACTTGATTAATGTTTATGTATTCATATCAGTATTCTAGAAGAAGTTTATGTTGAATTATGTGACTGGAATCCATTCAAAGAAGAATCAATTGAATATAAGTGAAGGGATTGTTCACTCCATGAGTATATCATTGGAAGACCTTTATAATGGAACCTCAAAAACAAGTTATTGCGCTCTAAATACAAGAAGAAAGGTTCAAATCTGGTGCTTCAATAGAATACAACAGGTTTGAAAGATCTGGTATAAAAATATAAGCAATTTCCCTTCAAATAACCTACTGTACCATCCACCTCACACATTTTCTGGCGAAACTACCCATGTGTCGGCTAATTGGGCTTGTTCTGCATAAAACCCATATTGTAGAATTTTAAAACTTGTTTCCATCGCTCTAGAATCTTTGTACGAAAATCACTTTTTGATTTGAACTCCTTTTTAAATCAAAATCAATTAATAAACATGAAAGTCAACATTTGTGTTAATTAAATGAAGAGGTGTAATGTTTTATTATTAAAAAGACACATTGGTTCTTTTTCTCTTTCACAAAAAAGACACCTTGTTTCAATATAATATACCAATTGAAAGACTATATAAATAGAGAAATATGGTAAGGAAAGTGTCTTTGCAATCTACATTAGAAAAGAAGGAGCATAGTCAAAGACATAAACTGTAAAATTTTTATGCAGTGAGGGTGGTAGGGAGGAGCTTGGGAGGATTATAGTCCTCTATAGGTTAAATCTTGTTTCACAAGGGAGTTGGTGCTTCCTAGAGTTGGTGCTCTGAAACAAGGGAGTTGGTGCTTCCTAGAGTTGGTGCTCTAAAACCAGGGGATTGGTGTCTCCTTAAGTTGGTTCTCAGAAGAAGAGAGATTGGTGTCTCTCACACAATTGTAACTTGCACTTATTATTGTTATATTTAATTTTTTGTATACAATACATTCTTATTGATCAATTGTTATGATTAATTAATTTTTTAATTAATAATTGTTAAAATTTTAAAAGAAGAAGCAATATTGATCTACCCCCTCTCTCAGTATTGACCAATATTTCAAAAATCGGTATCAAAGCAAGTGCCTTCACCATAGTTTAACGATTGGAAGGTAGATTCTAAAGATATCAAATGGATCAACAAGAAGGAATGTCCTCCAATAGAGCACAATTATTTAAAGGAAATGATTATGTTTTATGGAGTATAAGAATGAAAAACTATATGATGGCCCTTGGCTATGATGCCTAGCAATCTGTTGAAAATTATTACACTACTCCATCTACTACACCTACTTATATTGTTGAAAAGAAGCTCTGCAATGACAATTAAGAGTTGTTAATGTTATTCTTGGAGGATTAACAAATCCTATATTTGTAAAAGTGATGCATTGTAAATAAACAAAGGAAATTTGGGATAAACTTAAGATCATCTATGAAAGATATGAAAAGGTCAAGCAAGAAAAACTTCAAAGAAACAGAGGGAATTTTGAGAGTCTGAAGATGAAATTAGAAGAAAATATTGCAGAATATTTTCAAAGACTGGATGAAATAGTCAATTCAATCAGAGCATTCAGAGAAGAGATAAAAGACAATATTATTGTCAAAAAGGTGTTGAGATCATCCAATGAGATACAATTCCAAGGTATCTACCTTGGAATATCAAGAATACCTTGACATCCTTACAATGGATGAACTTCATGGGATTCTTATACCATATGAAATGAGAACCGGGCAAGGAAAGTCATCAAAAAGGGAAAAAACCTTCAAAGCATCAAAGAAACAAGGAACCATAAGCATGTTCCAAATGATCATATATCAGATGAAGAGGAGGCCAACTTTATAAGAAAACTCAAGAAAGGATCTGGGAAATATAAAGGGAAGTTACCTTTCAAATGCTTCAACTGTGGAAAAATTAGACACGGTGCTAACAAATGTCCCTATCCCAAACAAGAAGATAATGGTTATCAAAAACCTTACAATTAGAAAGACCATAAAAACGGGAAAAACAAAAAACAAAAAGAAGAATACATTTTACACCAAAGAGGACAAGATTTCATCTGAAGAAAGTGAAGATAAAGAGTCAGAACATCTATTTATGGGTATGGAAACCCAAGATAATATTTCTTAAAATACTTTTGAGATTGAAAAAAACTATGAGGATAAAGGAGAATTAGACCTAGAAGTAGAACTAATCAGTGCTATGGATGAACTTAGAAAGTATAAAAATAAGAACAAGTTACTAAGGGGACATATGCTAGAATTTGAAGAAGCACAACAATTAAGAGAAAAAGGAAGTTTCAAAAACCATTGAAGAATCAAAGAAAATCACCATTGACCTAAAGACTCAACTTAGAGAAGCAAAGAGAAATGAGGAAGTCTTGATTAAACAACTCAATGGAAAAAAAACAAGATTGTAAGAAGCTAGAGACTGAAATTGTTCAACTAAAGAGGGAACGTGAGAAAGGAAATAAACAATCAAGATTTGAGAATAGTTCAAAAATATTGAATGACATTCTTAATAGTCAAAGATCACCAAACGATAAGCCAGGATTGGGATATGAACAAGATTTAAGCTCTTAAAAATAGAATTCTGACAAACAACCAAACAGTTATGCAGATGCTCTTAGAAACCCCTTAAAAAGGGAAGATAACAAGGGGAAGATGATACCATTAAAGAGTGTTCCTAATAAATAGAAATCAACACCCCCTACAAAATAAAAAGAAGACAAAAAGAACACAGTGACCAGAATGACTCCCCCTAATAGATATCAACATAGCTTCCTTTGATATTTCTACTCTTTCAATAATTTTGGACATAAAGAAATACATTGTAAATCCTATAGAAAGTAGAATCCTAAAAATGTCCAAAGATATAAGAAAAACAAGAATACTGCAAAGAAAAGAAACTATAATTCATTCTCTCCTTTACAAGATTATAATGTTGAATGTCACAAGTGAAACAATTATGGTCATAAAGCTAGTGAATGTAGATTTCCAATGCAATCCTTGAAGACAAGCATTCCCAACAATAAATATAAAAATATATGGAAAGAAAAACATGTGGAAGAAAATGTAATAAAATGTAAAGTAGCCTTGTATGCCAAGAACAAAAAGTGTCATGCTCTAAGCATATGAAAGGAGATAAAAGAAAATTTCTCAATCTGACAAAGAAGGAAAAAGAAAGTGTCACATTTGGAGATAATGTATTTTCCAGAATACTTGGAAAAGACATGGTCACTTTGGGAAACAAGAAAAATAAAGCGGAAAATTTGCTGCTAGTTGAAAATTTGAAGCCTAATCTTCTAAGTGTAAGCCAAATTTGTGATCAAGAAAATGTGCTCATTTTTTACTCCTAGAAATGTGAAATAAGGAAGGAAGGATCAGGAAAATTAGTAGCTATTGCACCAATAAACTCAATTATTGTATATATTTTAGATATTAAAGAAGAAGAAGAATGCTATATGAGTCAAGTAGATGAAAGTTGGATGTGGCACAAAAGAATGGGACACTTGAGCTTTGAAAATATGATCAAAGCTAGTAGAAAGGAAGTAGTGAAGGACATGAAAAAGATTATAAAACCTTATGACCTTATTTGTAAGAATTTCCAGCTCGAGAAGTAGACGAAATTCAGATTCAAGACAAAAGAATACTCTACAGCAAGACCCTTGGAGCTTGTTCACAGTAATATCTTTGGAGTTACTAGGACTAGAAGTATACAAGGAGAAAATTACTTCATGTTGATTATTGATGACTATACAAGGATGAGATGGGTATACTTCCTCAGAGAAAAATCAAAGGCATTTGAAAAGTTTAAGGCGTTCAAAGATTATGTGGAGAATTATACATATATCAACATCAAATTTCTGAGGTTAGACGATGGAGGGGAATTTACCTCTAACGAATTCAATAAGTTTTGTGAAGACATTGGAATCGAGAGACAATTTTCGGCTCCAAGAACTCCTCAACAGAATGGAGTTGTTGAAACAAAAAAATAGAATTGTTCAAGAGGATGCAAGAACAATGTTGAATGAATCTGAACTTCCAGATAAGTTTTGGAGAGATGCAATATACACAACAGTTCACATACAAAACCAAGAACAACTTAGGTTTAACCATGAAAAGACACCTTATGATCTATGGTTTGGCAGACCAACATCAGTCAAATGCTTCAGAGTCTTTGGGAGAAAATTCTATACTAAGAGGGATGATGATAACCTAGGAAAATTTGATTCCAGATCATATGAGGGGATATTTCTTGGTTACTCACCAAACAAAAAGGATTACAGATGCTATAATCTAAGATAGTACAAAATAGTGGAAATTGCAAATGTAAAAGTAGATGATCTAAAATTGATAAAAATCAAATCTCAAGATAAATTGATGAATGGAGAAGAACTAGTGATGATGATGAAGATGGTGAATCAGATGATGAAGAAGATGGTGAATCATAACATTAATAAGATGTTGAATAACTACAAGAGAATGAACCACAAACTGATAAAGAAAAGGATGAGGAAGAAACACCCTTTCCAAAAGCTCCATTAAAAAGAGTTCAAAAGAATCACCCTAAAATCCAAATCATAGGGGATAAAAGTGCAGGAGTATAAACTAGAAGAAAAATTACATTTGAATAAGAACATGCAATGCTTTCTCTGGTAGAACCCAAATCATTTTCAGAAGCTAGCAATATTGAAGATTGGATAAAATAAATCAATGAAGAACTTGACCAAATAGAGAAAAATCAAACCTGGGAACTCGTCCCAAGACCAGAAGACAAAAATGTGATAGGGACCAAAGGGATTTTCAAGAATAAACTTAATGAAAATGAACATATTATAAATAATAAATCCAGATTAGTATGCGAGGGATATGCCCAAGTTGAAGGAATTGACTTTGAGAAGACATTTTCCCTAATGGGAAGATTAGAAGCTATCATAATGTTTTTGGCATTTTCATGCTTCAAAAAATCCAAAATCTATCAAATGGATGTCAAGTCACCATTTCTAAATGGAACCTTAGAGGAAGAAGTGTATTTAAAACAACCTGAAGGGTTCAAGTTGACATAAAATTAATATTATGTATGTAAACTAAAAAAGGTTGTGTATGGTCTTAAACAAGCTCCCATATCATGATTCTCAATGCTTGATAACTATCTACAACAACAAGGATACAAGAGAGGGACTACATATATATAAAAATTGAAGAACAAAATATAATTGTTGTTGTGGTACTATATGTGTATGATTTCATTTTTGGAAGTAATTTGACTATACTGAACAAACGGTTTGCTACAGAAGTGAAGAAATAATTTGAGATGTCTATGCTCGGTGAACTAACATTATTATTTGGTTTACAAGTTACTCAGAAAGACAAAGGGATATTCATATCCCAAACCAATTATATCAAAGAAATGCTAAAGAAATTTCAAATGGAATATTGAAAACCTATGAGCACTCCCATGGTTACAGGATGCAAACTAAGCTTAGATGATAATTCACCAAAGGTAGACCAAACCATGTACATATCAATGGTTGGTAGCATGTTATATACAACAACAACAATACTTGATATCATACAATATATAGGACCAATAGGCTGATTTGAATATGCACCTAAAGAGACTCATTTGAAGGAAGAAAAAATGATATTCATATATCTAAGAGTTACCTTGGATTTTGGATTATGGTATCCAAAAACAAAATATTTTGCATTAAATGCATATATTGTTGCAGATTGGACTGGTAGTGTGGATGATAGGAAGAGCACCATTGGGGGATCATTCTTCTTAGGAAAGTGTCTAATATCATGGCTAAGTAAGAAGCAAACATATATATCACTATCAACAACAAAAGTTGAATATATTGGTGTTGCCACCTGCTACACTAAAGTAATTTATATGAAACAAACCCTAGAATACCTACAAGTAAAGTATGTTCATCCAATTCTTCTTAACTATGACAATACTAGTGCCATAAACCTTTCTAAGAATCTTTTCATGCACTCAAAAACTATGTATATCCCAATCAAAGAACATATTGTAGATATATTCACAAAACATTTACCCAAGAGTACTTTTTAATACCTTAGATATAAATTGGGGGTAATATACATATCTAATTTAATTTCATGGGTTTCACCAGAGGAGGAGTACATGGACAGCGGGAGTATAACATCAGGGAGAGAAAAAAAAAATCCATTTTTTCATTGTTGTCAAAGGGGGAGGAGAAACAATAAAACCCAATTAATAAATAACGGGTTTTATTGTGTTTCCATCAATGTGAAAGGGGGATAATGTTGGACATGGTGGTGGAATTGATGTCGAAGGAGACCAATATGGTCAAAATTGGACATAGTGTATGTTGTTGGAATTGATGGAAAGAGGATAAATATGGTCATCGAGAACTTGATTAATGTTTATGTATTCATATCAATATCCTAGAAAATTTTTATGTTGAATTATGTTACTGGTATCCATTCACAGAAGAAACAATTGAAAATAAGTGAAGGTCTTGTTCACTGCATGAATATATCATTGGAATACCTTTACAATGGAACCTCACAAACAAGTTATTGTGCTCGAAATACAAGAAGAAAGGGTCGAATCTGGTGTTTCAATAGAATACAGTAGGTGTTAAGGATCTGGTATAAAAATCTCAGCAAGTTTCATTCAAAGAACCTCTTGTACTATCCACCTCACATGGTTTTTGGGGAAACTGCCTCATTGTCAGTTAATTGGGCTTGTTGTGCACAAAACCCATGTCGTATAATCTTAAAATTCATTTTTTTTGCTCCAGAATATTCATACAAAACTCACTTTATGATTTGGACACCTTTTTAAATTAAAATCAATTAATAAACAAAAAAGCCATCATTTGTGTTAATTAAATGAAGAGGTGAAATGTTTTATTATTAAAAAGACACATTGGCTCATTTTATCTTTTACAAAAACACACGTTGTTTCAATATCATATACCTCTTGAGAGATTGGTGTCTCTCACACAATTGTAACTTGTAGTCATTATTTTTATATTTAAATTTATGTATTCAATACATTCTTGTTGATCAATTTTTATGATTAATTAATTTGTTAATTAATAATTGTTAAAAAAAATTAAAAAAAAGCAATATTGATTTAACTCCCCCCCGCTCAGTATTGGCCAATATTTCAACATATCCTCGTAACTGGAGATAATCATTTATCACAACATTTTTATAAAGAACCATATACGTAACGTAGATAAAATATGATCATGGATCATCTTCCAAAGTGATATTCATGATTATTAATACATGGAGCATCATGAAGAAGATTTAGGGGAGTTAGGCAATTTTAAACAAGTAACAAAATCATGTTTGAAATATGGTATTTCATCTTTTGAGAATTTATTTGGTGGTGTTGAAAAGAATTGTTATGTTTATTGATGGGCATTCATGCTCCTCTAATTATTTAGAAAACCGGGCCATTTAGAAGGACAACATTGTTATACTCATTCACTAAAACATTTAAGAGTCATTTGTAAATGAAATGAAAAATAATATAAATAATAAGAAACCCACGTACTTTGGAATAGAACAAAATATTGAGCGTTCCATTTTGCCTCGCTTGTATACTTACCTAATATCAATCAAGTAGACCATCTAGATTATCTATAGTACTTATGGTCTCCAAATTAATTTCTCGTGCTCAAAATGAGGTAGGAAGTATCATACCTTTGAAGAATGATTAATTGTCAATGCTTGTAGTTGGAGTTTAATGCCCATGACTATTCATAAAGTGGTATATAGGTGCACCTAGTTCTTAATCTTGAAATACATCACAACCCTCTCTTTTTTTCTCTCATCCTATCCCAGATATTATACTATAACAACCATCAACCCAATCAGAAATCAATTTCATTCATTGTCCATTAATGATATATTAAGGGCCTACTTTCCCTCTAAGAAATGTTCCAACTAATAGTCAATGTCTCATTCATTATCTTGCGAGTAAACCACTTTTTATATGTACCCTACAAAAATAGAGTACCGAAATGTGATTCCACTAAATTGGAAGAACATACTACATTCATGCTAGTTAATCAAAATTAATTCGATATTCCCCATTTGCACTGAACCTGGTTGTATGGGATGTGAGACATGATCATAATGCGGTGAAATAGTTGATTTGTACTCCTCCAAATAAGACAATTCAATAGTTTTGCATTGTTCAATGGATATTGATACATGATCCCATCTATAAACTATGTTCATGGATTCACAATTGTTCCATTCACCATTCTACATGCGCCACAGAAGAAATAAATTTTTCTCATCCATATTTCAACTATAGCATTTTATGAGGATTGAAATGAATGTAATTCATGAATTCCATGTACTATTTTTCATTCATATGTAAGTGACCTATCTATATTGACAACCTCCCAAAAATATAATTCCACATGTCCTTTCCTTGTCAATTCTTCTCACCTCCCAAAAATTGAAAGCAATGTTGTACACAACTGAAACTATGGAACCTATCATCATTTATGTAGGCGTTATACTCCTTGAATATAACCCTTTTGTCTTCACTACTAAATCGCCCATTCTTTCATGTTATATGGGCCATTAGAACTAACCTACTCTAAGTGATCATATTGGCCTTGAATCTCATTTTTCAAATGAAGGGTTTAGTTCATAGAAAAATCAACCCCTGATAGTATAATACATAGGAAATGTATCTTTGCATATTCTAAAATTATCATCCTACCATTGAGCCTCTTGACATGTTGAACATATTTTTGGGTAGTTTAAAATAAATCCTTGATGAAGTCATAAACTCGTAACTCGTGGCACAATAATAAAGACATATATAATTTCATTATTACATTAATTTCCCCATGACATTTCAAAGTTAAGTTTGAAAGAAAATATTCCATTTAAGTACACATTATTAATCTTGGACATCACCATCCATATTTTTTTTCTTTCAATCCTTCCCCTTAGATCATAAATGACATATTTGAATCTCTTCATGCCAACCTCCTTTCTCCCAAATTTTTACTCATATCTTGCATGCATGCACTTTCTCAATAATTCAATTCCATCACATGTGAGGCATGTCACATCTAAGAAAAGTTTCTAATAATATGTTTGTACCTCTAGCCTTGTACACATGATTGTATAAAAAAGTGTCTAGATGATTTTTATAGTAATATTATTGAGAATTACTACACAAAGGTGTTATGAAAAATATTACGAATGTGTATATAAATGTGTGTGTGTGATAATAATATCCATATTCAATGTGGTATCTACAACAACATGTGTTATGTATTTATTTTTTCCAACATACCAAGACTTTCATTTCTTAAAATATATTTGGCCCAATTTTAGTGAATTATTCTCATTATTGAATATCTAATGTAGTTTTCTCTATGTCATGTAAAGAAAGTGTTTGATGTGGGGTTTATGGTCCCTAGAACCCATTCTCTATTTTATTGTATCTTTTTGTTGGAAGAAGCCTAGTGCTCTCATGGTAAACAAAATTTTCTTGTCCCTTAATTACTCCAATTAACTTCATGTAAAAAAAAAACTATCTACCAATGAAGGATCACAAACATGTTTGGCATGTTGTGTCGAGACTATCTCTTCGAATACAATACTTTCGAAGGGTTTTGATATTACGTTTGATGAGATAAGATGTTTTCTTGAGAAAAAATGTTTCTAGTGTTGTTGCTAACATCTTTGATATGTAAACTACCATGGATATTCCATTGGAATAGTTCGTCACAACAGATCTTATATTGTTATGAAATATTAGATTATGCAAATTAATTTCTTAGATCCCATATTATTGATTACTAGAATATTGCTCGAAATTATGAAAATAACTTAAATATTAAAATGAAATAAATGAAAAAAGAACACACCATACACACAAATGAATTCAATATATATTCTAGGAAACCCAATATGGGAGAAAACCCAGTTAGAATGTGAGGCATGTGCTCTACTCTCTTTTATTCAAATGCAAATACAAAGAAAGAGGCACTCACTATGGAGTTTCCTTTGAAATATTTTCCTGTATGGATGATACATAATCTCTCCTCCTTTATTGTTCTCTCAAAATACCACTCCTAAATTATTTTCATAATTGTGGAACAAATACAATACTAAATAATGGAACCCCTTTCTCCTCCTAGCAGCTCGATATTTAACATAGCCTGATAGACATCTATGTTTAGGTTTTTGACTTCCTCAACCCTCAATTAGTGAATAGAATCTTCTTGAAATTACTGTTGATTAATTGGGTTGGTTGTCATTGATTTCAACTCTTGAAGCAATTATGGTAGCAATTTCAGGTATCCCCAACAATATGGTTAAGGGACTCAAGTTTTTTTTATGTATAAAGGTATGAATATTAGTCTATTTTCATGTAATACTATTTTAGATGGATAGTACTTGTCATGCCATTTCTAGTGATATGTGGAACGTCACATAACTCCTCCCGGTTGGAGAGTTATGGCCTTGTGAAGTCGAAGAACCCTCACGAGTAGTCTAGAAGCCCCTAGAAGGTCAAAGAAGTCAAATCATTCTAGAAATTCCTAGAAGACATCGACTAGTCAAAGTGGGTGAAACTAGGATTTAATCATGGGTTAAGTTGTTGCAATAAGAAAACAATTAAAAATAGATTAGTTGCAGCTAGAAGTGGAGAGTTTACTATTTTTGGATAAAGTGGTTATAAGTGGACAAGTAGTTAGAAGTGGGTTATCCATAAAAGAAGGAAGTTGGGTTAAGATGGTTAGAATTTAACCCCTAGAGGAAGCTACTTGGAGCGTATAAATAAGAGAGAAAGCATCTCCTATTAGCACCTATTGAGGATATTGAATATCTATTATTGTGTAATATTTATTGCAGGTACTCATTGACACATGTGAAGTTACAAAAGTCCGAGGTAGCATGAAGGGTTTATGGTGAAAGTTTCAGAAATGTAGAAATATTGAAAAAAACCCTAATTTTTTAGGTGTACGTGGGCTGCAGTGGAGAAGGGAACATAGGTATGTGGGTTGGCAGTATAGCAGGGCATGTATATTAGGGAAAATCCATGAAATATTGAGCCACCGAAGGTACCAGAGTCTCAAAGTCTGAAAGTAATCTCCCAGGAAGGTCTACAATGATCAGGTACAATAGATCTATCTACAAATTCAAAAGATATGTCATATTCTTATGTGTAATTGGATGTTGTTGTATCCAAGAGATATGGTTATGAAAGTTTGAGGTGTTTCCCTAGAAAGGTTGTTGGTTGTATGGAACCTATGGTTTGAGTTAGATCTACAGAAATACAACATTGGTATGTTGGTATTATTTATTGTTACGTCTTGTTGGTTCAAGTATTTAAACATAGCTAGTATTTCTTGGTACATGGATGAGGGTTTTTGGTTGTGAATGTTAAGGTTGTGTATTAGTAAGGGTTCAATTTCTAGTCCATGTGAGGGTTATTACACTTGTTCATGTTTGTACACACATGTATGACACTTGACTAGATAGATATATATGCACTTGGTTAAGGAATATGTAAGATGATGTATGCATAGGGAACAACTACAGATTGGACACAATGACAGGTTGTAGGTTGATTTGATAGAGGAAGCAAAGTGACTGAGTTTCAGAAGAGGTAAAAACCCTAGCTTTCTGAAGGTGTATGTAGGTTGCAGTATAGATAGGTCACATAAATATACAGGCTGCAATATAGATAGGGCACACACATACGTGAGCTGGAGAATTTACATGTAGCATACCTGTCGATATTTGTTGGTATAGGATGACTTCTGGTATAATATTGATTACATGATTTTGGTATAGGTTGGTTACAAGTTGTTAGCACAGATTGGTACATGTTTACATTGGTATATCTCATAGTGACAATGTGGCAGTGGTTTCATCATTTCACTTATATTTTAGGGCAGTTGGACGGGGAAAGGATAGGTGGTTGTAGCCACCTTCTGGTTGTAGCCGGGGAACATAGGGGGTTGTAGCCTCCTTCTAGTTGTAGCCAGAGAATTGGGGAGTTGGAGCTTCCCTTAGGTTGTAGCCTAAAAATACAGAGGGTCAGAGACTCCTTCCAGTTGCAGCTGGAGAACAAAGGAATTTGGTGCTTCCAATGAATGTAATTCTTAAAGAAATATAAGAAAAAACTTTCCATGGTTTTCTCCTACGTTGCGTTTCCACGTAAAAATATTGGTGTAATGTGTATGTGTATGATTGTTTAGTGTTCATGGTTTATTTACTCTTCACTTGTTGAATCATAATGGTATATTGATCATAAAGATAAACAAAACTTATATATTGTGGTTAAAAGGATCAAAATCTCTATTACTGATTCACCCCCCCTCTTAGTAATCCAATAATTGGTATTAGAGAAGGATCCTTCAGAAATTAGTTTAACCCTTGAAAGATAGATCATGGAGAGAAACAATATGTATAAAAATGGAATACCACAGTTTGATGGACAAAACTATGCATTATGGAGCAAAAGGATGGAAACATATGTACAAGAACAGGGATTTGAGGTTTGGAAATCAGTTGTAGATGGATATAAAGAACCAACAATTACACCAAAAAATGACAACATAAGGAAACTTAGTCTAAATAATTCGAAACCCAAAAATGCACTCCTGAATGGTCTGGTTGATTTAGTATATGTCAAAGTTATGCATTGAAGCTCCGCAAAGGATATTTGGGACAAACTTCATAATGTTTATGAAGGAGATGAAAAATTCAAGGAAACAAAGCTTCAAACTTACAAAGGCAAATTTGAACAACTGAATATGAAGGAATATGAGAATATTGCATCTTACTTCTTATGAGTTGATAAAAAATTGAATGCAATCATAGGATTGGAAGAAGAAGTGGATGAATCTATAATTTTTCAAAAGGTACTAAGATCTCTTCCCATGATATTTTATCCTAAGATCTTAGCACTAGAAGAAAGAACAAATATGGATTCAATAAGCATGGATGAACTACATGGAATTTTCACAACCTATGAACTAAATAGGAGAATCTAGTTACAAAACAATAAGCATTCAAAGAATCCAAGAAGCCAAAGAAAAATGGAAAGAAAAAGGCAAATTCAGATAGCAACAACAGTGATATCTCATAAGACGATGAACAAGTATCCAATTTTTTCAGAAGATTGAAAAGGGAACCGATGAAAAATATAGAGGTAAGCGTCCATTGATTTATTTTAATTGTGATGATATTGGTCATTATACTAACAAATGTCCCCATGAGAAAAAGAAAATAAGTGAAGAAGATGATTCAAATAACAAACAAATGTAGAAATGTAAGAAAACCAAAAAGAAATTCCTCAAGAAAAGATTTTGCACAAAAGAAGATAGCACCTCATCAAATGAAGATGAAGACATTGAAAGTGAGATAGAAAGGGTTCTATTCATTGCAATAGAATACTCTGATGAAGAAGGCACCGAAGAAGAATATGAAGAGGCATAGTTTGACTACACAGAAGAATTGATTAGTGCCATAGAATTTATAAAAAGGGAAAAGAAGAAAAACAAGTCACTACAGGCAAAACTAAAAAGAAAAGAGGAATCTCAAGGTTCCAACTTAAAATAACTAGAATAGATGATCACTAAATTTAAAATCCAAGTTGAAGAATAAAAAATAATTGAAGAAGCACTCAAATAATGGTTAGAATAAAGAGATAGGATCATTGGAAATTTGTAAGCATATATTTTCATGTTGAGAAAAGGTCTTCAAAAGAAAAACATGCAGAATAGCTCTACAATTTTGGATAGCATTATTAACAGTCATAGACCAAATCATTACAAGTCTAGATTTGGATACAATCAGACAGAAAAGGGATCAAGATCCAAAACAATAGATCAAGAAACACATATAAGATTTATGTAGAGGCAGTCAAAGGAGACAAGAAGTTTTACAAGGAAGATCATAGGGACACTCCACCCAGAAGATTCAAATTTCAAAATCAGTGACAGTCAAAAACAAGCAAGCCTCAATAAGAAAAAGGATTTAGAAGAGAAACTCATTTTAGAAGATCTTCAACTCCTAGGTATCAAAATATATTCTTTGGTTTATGTCATGAATGTGATAATTTTGGACATAAAGTTGTAAATTGTGAAGCCAATAGCAGAAACAGAAACAACTATGAAATTCATGCACATAATGGTTATCCAAGAAGGCCTAGTGAAACAAAGAGAATAAGCTACAACAGATTTGAGTCCTTGAGCACTGAAGTGGAATGCTACAAATGCAACAACTTTGGACACATAGCCAAATATTGTAGAATGGTAGTCCCTCCTAGAGAATAACAACAGTCACAGACATGAACCTCAACAAACAATATGGATAAGAAAGTAGAATCATTATAACAATAAAGAATGCACACTTGCTCTACAAGCTAAACACAAGAAACGTGGTTGGTATGATGACAGTGGCTACTCAAAGAACATGAAAGGTGATGAGCACAAGTTTATAACCTTGAGAAAGGAAAGATATGGATTAGTCTCCTTTGGAAACGATGACTTATCTAGAATCATTGGAAGAGGCATAGTCAGAATTGGAAACAAGGATACCAAGGTAGAAAATGTTCTACTAGTGGAAGATATTAAACATAATCTTATAAGTGTAATTTAGATGTGTGACCAAGGTCACAAACATGTGTTTGATTCACAGAAGTGCGAGATAATAAAAGCAGGTTCAAGAATTTTGGTTGCAACAACAGTAAGAACTTCAAGCAACATATATGTATTAAGTGAAATTGGAAATGAAAAGTGTTGTCTAGGAAAATAAGATGAAGTTTGGCTATGGCGCAGAAGAATGGGTCACATAAACTTTGATAACCTTGTCAAAGTTAGTAAAAATGAAGAAGTCAAAGAAATTCCCCAGATCATAAAGCCAACCAACACATTATGCAAGAATTGTCAACAAGGAAAGCAAACAAAGACCAAGTTCAAATCAAAGGAATACTCCACAACAAGACCACTAGAAATTGTGCATATTGATCTAGTTGGACCAACTAAAACAAAGGGTTTAAAACGTGAGAAATATTTTATGTTATTGGTTGATGATTATACAAGGATGACTGCAGTTTGTTTTCTCAGGAAGAAGTCATAAGCATAAAAGAAATTCAATATCTACAATGAAATGGTTGAAAATGAAATGGATTCAAAAATCAAATGTTTTAGATCTAATAATGGAGGAGATTTTACTTCAAATGAATTTATGTATTTCTGTAGAAAGTGTTGGCACGGGGGAAGACCCAGGGTTCAAAGCTTCAAAAACACACCAACAAAATCCTAACTATCGACCCTTTCGGCAACACCTGCAAAGCAGGTGAAGTCTCACCCGAGGTAGAGGCAGGGGGGTTACAAGACTCAGGTGTCTGTAACCAATTGGGACACAGATTTGTGATTACAATTACTTTGCAGAGTACTTAAGAGCTACATGCATTAGTTTATCAACTTTATTCACATCGCAAAACAAACCCTAAGAATGGATCGACGCAGTAACACTAAAAAAATACACATCGCACTTAGAATCATAGGTTAGATCTAGCACATTCAACATAAATAAAGCATTAAGCATTCATAGATCTATCTATAATTTTTAACAATCGATGCACTAAGAATATTCACAATATAAACATCATAACACAAATCAAACCATCAACAAATGATATACGTGGTTCACCCCAGTGTGGGGCTACGTCCACCAACGAATTCTTCTTCTTTATTAGGCTTCAATCTCTTACATTCTTTTGCTCCTGTGCACTAAGCCACAGATCCATGATTCGCATCGGATAGGTGATTTGTGCACTAAGCACCAGATCCACCTTCCCAAAATATGGTCAAGGCATATATCCAACTCCTCTATCACGCATAGAGACTTACATACACATTTTGTTGCACTGAGCGACCCAAAACTACTTTCACTTAGCCTTGCAAGCTATCGACTCCCTTTCTACTACATTACATTCTTACTTATACTTTTACATTTAGAAAAAGGCCTAATCATGGGTAAACCCATGGACCAACATCCCATAAGCCGTTACAAAACCCTAAGAACCCCATACTGGGTCCACAAAGCCCACAAAACAAGTGAGATCCGTGATCTCAGCTCAACCTCGACGCTCCTTCCTCAATTACCGCGTCGAAGTCCAAAAAGTGGTCAAACCTAACCAAACTTTCCTCAAAACTTGGTTGAGGGCCAACAGGCCCCCAACACTCACTTGTGACTCATCCCGAGTCACAAATATCTGGGCAGCACTGCTTCGAAGGCCTCTAGCTTAGCTCGAGCTGCCTCGACTTGCTGCTTCTCCCCTCCTTCTCAGCAAGTTCTTAGATTATCTTCTCTGTAACAGGCCCTTCTAGGTGTTTTTCCCCTATCGCAACCACTTGGTCCAGTTGCGAACCTTGTCCTTCGATCTCTTCAAACACCACACAGGCTTCATCCTGCACCGGTTGTAGCCTCTGTGTGACTTCCATCTCTACCTTGGATGGAAGTAATATGTTGTTGGACTATGCATTGTTCTTGTGATATCTTCACTCTCTTGAATGTAGTGAGTGACTTCATCTGCACGTGTACTGACAATGCCTATTGTTGCACCTCCTGTAGCTATGCTTCCAAATTCCTAAGCTCTAGATATTCCGTGAGGCATTCGTAGGTTTGCACGTTTCTGTCGCTCAGTTGTTTGCGTTCTGAGGTGAGGGCACTGATCCTTCTGAATGCACTCTTAGCAGCTTCCTCCCTCTAGTCGCGCACTTCCTGTTGAGTGCTTGGTACTGCTTGGATCTCCAACTCTGTTACCCTTGCTTGAAGCTACTGGATGGCCTCAGCGAGCTTCACCACTTGAAAATCAACTGAATCATGTTCTTCCTGTGCAAATCCTGGCACATAGAGAATTTATTTTCCCATCGCCTCTTTGACCGTAGTCTTCTCTGCGATAAGCTAGTCCTTTTCCCTCTGTATCTTCACTTTGTCTTCCTCGAGCATTGCCCAGAACTCATCTTTCTCATTTTCATAAGTGGTTACATAGTACCACACAACTCGTAATTACTCCAAGATCTCTTCTTTTTCTTGTTTCAAGGCTTTTGTAGCCTTCTCCTTCTCTTCTTGGACTCATTGAAGTTGAGCCTTGGTTGCATCTACAAGTCTTTGAATTTGGGCTAGCTCATCCCCCAACTCTGCAGTATTTATGAGGAATGCGCAATAGGGACTACGCGGACCGAGCGAATAACTTCCTGTACTTTGCTTAATTCCTTTTCTATCCTACCATATAGTTTGTCCTGCTTCACTCCATATCTCTGCAAGAGATCCTCGGATGCACTCTCCATCGCTCCACAGACTAGAATGATATTATTCTCGGTGATCATAGCCTCTAGTTGGGGCTTACTCACATGGGTATTCTTTCATACCGAGGGTTTTTGTGTAGAAACCTTCCTCTTCTTCTGTGTTTTTTCCTCAGTAGGGGGATCCTTCGGCAATGTATCTTCACCTTCTCCTTGCTTTTCTCCTTCATCCCCTCCTCATTATTCATTTAATTCATCTCCTCCTCCTGCGGGAGAGCTAGATCCATTTTCTTTAGAGGCATTGTCTTCCTCATCAGTCCGTACAACCTGGACTTCCTCCTTTTTCTTCTTTCTCTTCACACTGGTCTGTCCAACATGCTCGACTCGGGTGACCAAGGGGCTTCGTATAATATCAATTTTGGAGAACTCTGCATTTGCAATGGGTACAAGGAAATCCTATGACCATTCCTTGGTGATCTACTCCATGTGACTATAATTCTTCCTTACTCTCATCCTTGCATGCAGTGATATATATGAAATGTCGATCTGCGTGGAACTTAGTGATTGGTTTGTACTGGTGCAAGGTACGTGGTGTCATGCATTGGAATGACTCTATGGAAACCTTCAGTCGCTGATAGTAGGCATGAAACACTGCATTCAATTTCCATTGCTTCGACATCTCATTCGTATACCATAATGTAGAAAATCTAGCTACCAATGGCTTCAATGGTTCAATTTCTGGAAAAGTTGCTCCCTTAGGAATTTTCCAAGTGTCAAATGCAATTATCACGAGTAGCCAGCTGAAGTGGAACTCGTATCCCTGATCCTGCACTTTGTGGCAGTCTTTCTCAATCTTGTTGACGATGTAAATCACCCAATTCATTTTCATTCCCTCCATGCATTTCCCTGCGACGTCCACCATGAACCCGGTGACCTTTGTGGGTCAATTCTTTCGGATGAGCTTTCCAACTATTAATTGGCAAGCGACGCGCACTGCACCATCCTATATAGAGGCTACCTTGTAGCCTCGCTTTCCCTTCTCAACTTCGTCATATACCTCATTTATGCATTATGTCAGAGAGCGGTTTGAGGCCTTCCCTGGGTATAACTGCTGAGGGTCGGGTCCCTGCATGCTCAATCCTATGATCAGTTCGATCAACGTCGGATCGACAGTAATCCACATGTAGAGCCACAGGTATCCACCATGATAGCACGACAAGAGGAGTTTAACGCAAGAGTTAACCTCCTGATATCGTCCAAAATGAGGAATCTTCATCACGTTGAGTATAGTGGACTACACCAGCTGCTTTATCCACGAATGACTAACAATGCGAGGCTTCTCCCCTGTGGTCTTCATTAAGTATCTATGAGGGGTGAGCATGGCACAGTTCTTTCTGTCTCTAAGGTTAAAGTCATTGTTCTTCAAGGATGGGATCTGTCCCAACTGGCTTCCAACTATGTGTATCCCCTTCAGGATGTATGTGGTGATTAAAGTGTATTCAAAGTCTCATGGGTTGTTGTCACAATTAACCGCGCCAGCCAAAGGCAGGATATAATCAGGTAAGATTGACGGGATCTACTTCACATTATCTAGATCATCGCGATGCTTACTTCGCTTCTCAATCGCAAGGTTAGTACGACCCGAACATCGTGTAGTCGAAGGGGAAGCCTGCAGTCCCCTAGTCGATGATGCCTAAACACCTTCAGACATATCTTTGTCAGCCATAAACTTCTTAAGGACCTCTTCGATGGACTTCTATAACTTAGTTTGTTCGCTTGGCATTCTCACTTTTATATGGATAAGTCGAGGTAGGCGAACGAACATATGGGGTAAACAAGCAGATGGCGATGTCTAGGTTCTGAAATCATAGCTTGACACACAATCACTTTTATGCTAGCAACATTAATCACGGATGGCGAAAAGTGGACCCGACGCAATGATCAACAGGTTAAATAAGCGAGCGTCGTAACGAATTCTTCCAGCGGGCAGGACTGCTTCCATCATTGTGAATATTTTTGTTATGGCACGGTCTCAACATCCCAAATGCAGTCTATTCACTCATAAATTCATTTCCTAGCCATTTTGGAGCGTTGTTCTAATGGTCGGGGTGCCTCCAATGGTCATATAGCTTTGTCGAGGCAAAGTCCCATTCTATGCGGTCCTGTTGTTCTGGCGAGGTTCAAAGCCTGCAACCGTTCCTCCTATGAAGTCTTCGCTATAACCTCCTGTAGATTTTCTAACTTGGATTTCTTCTTACTGAGCTTCCTTGCCTTCTTTCCTATGATCTGAGTCTCACCAACTATTTCTAGATTCCTCCTTCCATTCTTATTCTTATTTTCTCCTATCGTAGTGACTTCTCATTGTTGATGTACATCAAATGGGTTCGATGTTAATATCCTTTCCTTTCCCTTACCACTTCCTAGGTGGATATACTTTCTTCATTAATGGATAAGTCCTTCAAACCTTCTTGAGTTCTTTCAACCTTGATAACTAATTCTCTTGCCCTCTGTTGCTTCGACTCAACTTCTCGTTCTTCTATCATTCGGTCTATTTTTCTAGCTATGAAATCCCTTAGTTCTTTCTTTTTATTTTCTGTAGTTTCTTCCTCTACTTTCCTTATGATCTGATCCTCCTCAATCCATTTTTTTCCTAACAAAAGAGGGAAAGGGGCGTTGTTCTCAAAAAACTTAATGAATTCAAATTCCTCTTCAGTCGATGTTCCATGAATAATAACAGGGAAATTAGTAATTCTTCCACACAAGGTTATCATATTTCCTTTGAATAAACCTATTCTTCCCAATGATGATACTATAGTAGGGTTTCCCAAAATTTCCCTACTGCTTTCTGTCATAATATTCACTTGTGTTTTCTCATCCAAGACACAATCTATGTCGAAGTCTCCTATTCTTATACCTATGCATTTTTTTTCTTTCATGATCTCTGGAAAACTAACATCTTTTTTATCATTCATTGCTTCTTTTAACTGTACTAATGTAGTCTGAACTTCCTCTTATCCTTTCTCTTTCTGATCTTCTAACATGCTCTTATTCTCTTGACTCATGTTCATTTGTTCAACTTTAGCAATCATCCTTGGGCAATCCTCAACCTCATGACCAACAATTTTACAACAAAGACAAATAGGACCTATACCACGGAATTCCATAGCAAGATGTCCCATTCTTCTATAGTTATAACATAGTGTCAATCCTCTCTTCCTCTTGTATGTTCCACAACCTCTCATGTACTGAGCACTAGGATCACAGTGTTGGACCTGCAATCTGCAAAAATTCTTTCTAGGTTATTACATCCACTTGTTAGTCCAAAAATTATTTATATGCATACAAATAACATATCTTTCTTCATTTATATTAGCCTTACTTAGATCAACTCTTTCCTTCTATTGCACCCTAGTTTTTAGACTAGGAAAAAATCTATTAAACATACTTAAATTCATGCTTTCGAAACAAAAATTTCCACTTATCTTACTCTATCAAAGCACAAAGCTTTACCTCTTTCAATATCTTACCTCAGATCAGGTTTCTTTCTTAGCACAGAGCTTCACAAGTCAAGTAGAATATTGCGTACTATAGAAGCAGATCTACGCATAGAACTTCTCTTCTCTTTACTTCAGTTCCCAGCAATCAAAGTTTCAGGTCCTGGCAATGGAACCATTTGTTGGCATAGGGGAAGACCCAGGGTTCAACGTTTCAACATCGCAACAACAAAACCGTAACTACCAACCCTTTCAGCGACACCTGCGAAGCAGGCGAAGTCTCACCCGAGGTAGAGGCAGGGGGCCTTACAAGACTCAGGTGTCTGTAACCAAGATGGGACATAGATCTATGATTACAATTACTTCGCAGAGTACTTAAGAGATACAAGAATTATTTTATCAACTTTATTCACACTGCAAAAGAAACCCTAAGAATGGATTAGTGCAGTAACATTGAAAAATTGCACATCGCACTTAGCATCATAGGTTAGATCTATCACATTCAACATAAATAAATCACTAAGCATTCATAGATCTATCTATCATATGTAACAATCGATGCACTAAGAATATTCACAACATAAACATCATAACACAAAGAAAACCATCAACACATGATATACATGGTTCACCATAGTGTGGGGCTATTTCCACCAACGACTTCTTCTTCTTTATTAGGCTTCAATCTCTTACATTCTTCTTCTCATGTGCATTAAGCCGCATATCCAAGCTTTTCACCAGACAGGTGATATGCGCACTAAGCACCAGATCCACCTTCCCAAAATCAGGTCAAGGAACAGAGCCAACTCCTCTATCACGCATGTAGCCTTACATACACATTTTGTTGCACTAAGAAACCCAAAACTACTTTCACATATCCTTGCAAGCTATTGACTCCGTTTCTACTACATTACATTCTTACTTATTTATACTTTTACATTTACAAAAAGGCCTAATCGTGGGTAAACCCATGGGCCAATATCCCATAACTCGTTACAAAATCCTAAGAACCTCATGCTGGATCAACAAAACCCACATAACAAGTGATATCCGCGATCTCAGCTACGCCTGGGCTCTCCTTCCTCGATTACTGCATCGAAGTCCAAAAATTGGTCAAACCTGACCAATATTTCCTCAAAACTTGGTCGAGGGCCAATATCAATCATGGAATAAAAAGGAAATTCTCAGTTTCTAGGACACCTCAACAGAATGGAGTAGTCGAAAGGAAAAACAAGACATTACAGGAAATGGCTCAAACTATGTTAATGGATTCCAAGTTGACAGATATATTTTGGACACATGTAGTGCATACAATAGTTCACATTCAAAATAGAGTAATGCTCAGAAACAACAATAATAAAACACCCTATGATCTATGGAAAGGAAGACCATCTAATGTGAAGCACCTCAAAGTTTTTGGAAGAAAATGATACATCAAAAGAGAAGATGAAAGAATGTGAAAGTTTGATTGTTGTGTGGAAAAAGGCATACTTGTTGGGTACTCGATCACAAGAAAAACATACAAATGTTCCAATATGAGGCTCAAAAAAATTGTGGGAAGCATCAATGTGACGGTTGATGAGACAGGTGGATGAAAAAAAAAAAAAAAAAAATAGAGTCAGTGGAACAAGTTCACAAAGAAGAAGAAAAGGGAGAAGAAGTAGCAAAAGATGAAGATGATTAGTTAGGAGAAGAATATCAAGAACAACAAGATATTCAAGTACCTCTAAATAAACCTAGAAAATGAATACAAAAGAATCATCCATCAGATCAGATTATTGGGAATAAAGATGCAGGATTTGAGACTAGAAGAAGAATTCATTCATCGGAACAACTGCACCTAACACTCTTATCTTCAATTGAACCAAGAAACTTTGAAGAAGACAAAACGTATAAATTATGGATAAAGGCCATGAATGAAGAGTTGGATAAGATAGAGAATAATGACACTTGGGAATTGGTTCCAAGAACAAGGTACAAGAATGTGATCGACACAAAGTGGGTCTTTAGAAACAAATTGAATGAAGATGGAAAAGTTACCAGGAACAAAGCTAGATTTGTATGTAAAGGATATGCAGAGGTTGAAGGTATCAAATTTGAAGAGACATTTTCCCCAGTTTCAAGAATGGAAGAAATTAGATTGATTTTATATTATGCATGCTCCAAGAATATTAAAGTGTATCAGATGGACGTTAAATCAACCTTTCTAAATGGAGAACTAGAAGAAGAAGTCTGCATTGAGCAACTAGAAGGATTTTAGTTGTCATAGAGTGAAAATTATGTTTGCAGGTTGAAGAAGGCCTTGTATGGTATCAAATAGGCCCCAAGGTCATGGTACTCCAAACTAGAAAAATATTTATAGTAGCAAGGTTTTAAGAAAGAAAATAAAGACATCAACTTCTACATCAAGGTAACTCAAGATAGTATTTTATTAATTGAAGTTTATGTTGATGATATTATTTTTGGAAGTGATGATGACAGGTTGAGCCAGAAATTTTCAAAGGATATGAAGAATGAATTTGAAATGTCATTACTTGGAGAAATATCCTTCTTTCTGGGTCTTTAGATATGTCAAAGCAACCAAGGCATTTTTATTTCTCAAACCAAGTATATCAGAGAAATGTTAAAAAGGTTTAGAATGGAAGATTGAAAACTAGTCAATACTCCTATCCAAACCCGTTGTAAGTTAAGTAAAGATGATGGTTCAAAGTCTACAGATAAGAGGAAGTACAGGTCAATGATTGGAAACCTACTTTATATGACATCATCTAGACCATATATAATGCAGGAAGTTGGATAGGTGGCATGATTTCAAGCAGCACCGAAGGAATCACATGTTCTAGTAGTAACGAGGATATTCAAATATCTTAAGGGTATAGAATATTTTGGATTATGGTATCCAAAAGGAAGTGATCTATCACTTATTTCCTACACAGATGCAGATTGGGCAGGTTGCATTGATGACCGAAGAAGTACAAGTGGAGAAGCGTTTTACTTAGGTGAGTGTTTGGTATATTGGATAAGAAAGAAACAATCATCGGTATCATTGCATAGATCCGAAGTAGAGTATATTGCAGCAGAAACATGTTGTACAAAGGCTTTATGGATGAAATAAACTTTGAAATATATAGAGGTTGATTATGATTAGCCCATTCTGATATATTGTTATAATACAAGAACCATCAATATCTCAAAGAATCCAATGATGCACTCCAAGATGAAGCACATTCCAATCAAGTATCATTTTCTATGGGAACACGTTGTAGAGAAGAACATTTGAGTTGAGTATGTAGGAACCAAATAAAAAATTGAAAACCTCTTTACAAAACTGCTTCCAAGGGAATACTTTGAGTATCTTCGTCAGAAAGTTGGCATAGTTTCTTCCCCACAATGAATTTTGAATGTTATTCTTATATGCCTTAGATTTGCATGAGGAATCATAATAAAGAGGACAATTCAATTTCAGGAAGATTTCATTCAAGGGGAGCAGCCCTGATGGGAAGTTACATTTTCCATTGATGTGAAAGGGGGAGAGATTCGTTAGATGCGTGGATAGAGAGTTGGATCCTTGGAGAAATATCACAATGACATGTTTCCAAAGGGATCAATGGTCACAGGGGGATCATGAGTGATATGACTTCAATGTTGCATCAAAGTGTTTCCATCAATTCCAAAGGGGGATATTATTGATTAATAGGGTTGGTTGTCATTGATATAAACCCTTGAAGCGATTCTGGTAGAAATTTTCAATAGCCCCAACAGTATGGTTAAGGGACTGAAGTTTCTTTTATGTATAAAGGTATGGAGATTAGTGTATTTGTAGGTATGACTATTATACATGGATAGTACATGTTCTTCCATTTCCGGTGATATATAGAACGCCACATAACTCCTCACGGTTGGATATTTATGTCCTTGTGAAGTTGGATAACCCTCATGAGTTGTCTAGAAGCCCCTATAAGGTCAAAGCATTCAAATTATTCTAGAAACTCCTAGAAGAAGTTGACTGGTCAAAGTGGGTGAAGCTAGGAGTTAATCATGGGTTAAGTTGTTGCAATAAGAAAATAATTAAAAATAGATTAATTTCAACTAGAAGTGGAGAGTTTACTATTTGTAGATAAAGAGGTTATAAGTGTACAAGTGGTTAGAAGTGGGTTATCCGTAAAAAAAGGAAGTTGGGTTAAGTTGGTTAGAAGGTAACCCCTAGAGGAAGCTACTTGGAGAGTATAAATAAGAGAGCAAGGGTCTCCTATTATAACCTATTAAGAATATTGAATATCTATTATTGTGTAAGGTTTATTGCATGTACTCATCGACACATTTGAAGTTATGCAAGTCTGAGGTAGCACGCAAGGTTGAGGACGAAATTTTTATAATTGCAGAAATACTGAAAAAACCCTAATTGTTTAGGTGTATGTGGGCTGCAGTGGAGAAGGGTGCATACATACTTGGGTTGGAAGTATAATAGGGCGTGTAAATTAGGGAAAATCCATGAAATCTTGATTTGTTGAAGGTACCATATTCTCAGAGTCTAAAAGTAAGCTTCCAAGAAGGTCTACAGTGATCAGGTACAATAGATCTATCTACAGATTCAAAACGTATGTGATATTGTTATGTGTAGTTAGATGTTGTTGTCTCCTTGAGATTTGGTTATGGAAGTTTGAGGTGTTTCCCTAGAAAGGTTTTTGTTTGTATGGCACCTACGGTATGAGTTAGATCTACAAAAATACAACATCGGGATGTTGGTATTATTCAATGGTACATCTTGTTGGTTCAAGTATTGACACATAGCTAGTATTTCTTGGTACATGGATAAGGGTTTTTGGTTGTGAAGTGGGTTGTGAAGGTTGAGGTTGCATATCAGTAAGGGTTTGATGTCTAGTCCATGTGAGGGCTATTACACTTTTTCATGATTGTACACACATGTATGACACTTGACTAGAGAGATACAGATGCACTTGGTTAAGGAATATGTAAGATGATGTATGCACAGGGCACAACTACAGATTGGACATAGTGACAGGCTACAGGTTGATTTGACAGAGGAAGAAAAGTGACTGAGTTTCAGAAGAGGTAAAAACCCTATCTTTTTGAAGGTGTATGTACGATGCAATATAGATAGGTTGCATACATACGTAGGTTGTAGTATAGATAGAGAACATGCATACATGAGTTGTAGCATATAAAAGTTGTGTACCTGTTGGTATAAGATTAATTCTGGTATAGGATTGATTATAGGATTTTGGTACAAGTTGTTTACAGGTTCTTGGAACATATTGCTACATGTTTACATTGGTATATCTCATAGTGACAGTGTGGCAGTGGTTTCATCATTTCACTTATATTATAGGGAGGTTGGACAGGGAAAGGATAGGTGGTTTTAGGCACCTTCCAGTTGTATCCAGAGAACATAGGGGGTTGTAGCCTCCTTCTTGTTGTAGCCAGATAATTGGGGAGTTGGGGATTCCCTCAGGTTGTATGCTGAAAATATAGGGGGTCGGAGCCTCCTTCCAGTTGTAGCTGGAGAACAAAGGAAATTGGTGCTTCCAATGAATGTAATTCTTAAAGACATATAAGAAAAAGTGTTCCATGGTTTTCTTCTGCATTGGGTTTCCACGTGAAAATAATGGTGTACTATATATGTCTATTATTATTCATTGTTCACGATTTATTTACTCTGCAGTTGTTGAATGATAATGGTATATTGATCATAAAGATAAACAACACTTATATATAGTGGTTAAAAGGATCAAAATCTTTATTACTAATTCACCCCCTCTCTTAGTAATCCAACAATTACACACGTGGAAAGCCCCACATGTTTGAGTAATGGGGGTTTATGTAGCACACATTTGTACCATGGTGATCAAGAAGGTAGGTCAACTTGCGAGAGGCATAAATTTCACATACGAGCTTCAATTGAGGTGATTTTTGCACTTTTGGAAAGGACTCGAAGTGTAGAACACCTTCGAGGGTGTGTGCATGAGTTCCAAGAATCATAACTCCAAAAAAATTCTATTTAATGATGCAAAATGGAATTGGAAGGTTCTGAACTCCAATTTTCCAAACTATGACCTACCACTAAAATGGCCTTGGAAGCCGATTCCTCCACTTATTTCCACCCAGAAAGTACCAATATAGATGAAACATTATTTTATGATGAAATATAGATCATAACTCCCCATTTAGGGAGGTTTTTGGTCCCCAAACTCTTTACTAAATGAAGTGACAAAAGTATTCATCTACATTCTCCATAGAGTACCATTTGTTTTTCCTGAAAGTTGTTTTTTCAACCCAAGCTACCAAAGGTCAAGCTGTCCTTGTCTTGTGGTTCCATACCTCCTCTGCAAAAATGTATTCTACCAACTCTTCGTGAGAATCTCGTGCTACGTCCTTTATGGTAGGTAGAAATTTCTCCTTAGTTTCTCGATCCAACATGGATGGTTCATAGAGTTTCAAATTCTTCATGTTCACTATTGATTAAATGTGCATGGATGAGATTATACTGAGTCTTTTAATGTTTTCACCCACCTTCTCCAATACCTCAAAAGGTCCCTACCATAAATCCTTGATCTTATTACTAGGTCCTTGTAGTCTTGTTGGAAAGTTGGTTTGGAAAGTTGGCTTTCATTGATGTCAACCCTTAGATATTGGTGTCAACCCTTGGAGAGGTCTAGAGATTTTGGATAGTTGATTGACACTTGTATGATTGATATTGATGGTGAGTTAATTGGGTACATTTGATGTAGTCTATATGTAGCCCAGAGGTGTGGTTATGCGACCTGAATTTGATTAAGGAATATGGAAATGAAGGACAGTGAAATTGTAGGTAATAATGATCCAGGTGGATATCGGTGGCCACCCACCTTTTCCGACTGGCTCAGAACAGTTTTCTAGCAATTTTGGCAATTTTCTATTTTTAGCAGGTTTTAACTTCCGGGGCCATTTTGAGGTCCTAAATGATGTTTTTTGGGAAAAAAAAGTTTGCAATATGGAATTTCCTTTGATATTGCAGCTAAAATGAATCTCCTCTACGATACCTTTCCAACGGGCTATCATATGCCTAAAACAAAGATCGTATGCAAAAGTTACGGCCCCGAGAAGTTGATGTACTAACTTACCCAAATGGGGCCCACATGACTTTTGGTGCTTCATCTCCTATGGTTAGGTTTTTGGATGTCTAGGGTTTTTTTCATTCCTTCTTATTGTAAAAATGCCTTTAGAGCCTTATTCTAATCATCTTCTTGCGAATGCGAGTAGTTGTCACATCTCTTCTCAGAGATAAGCTGCCACCATTCTTGCAAGTCTTTCACTCTGTATTTTTATAGTCTCTGTACATTTCTTTCATTGATAGAAATCATGTATTATTGTATATCTATGTTTATGGTTGAATCTATGATACATTTTTTTTATATTATTGAATATCTGTGATATCTCTATGCATTTCTTTATTATATCTCCATTCTCATTTCGTGCCGAAAATAATCTGGATCAAATACTATCATAGATGGATAGTACACATCATACCATTTCTGGTGATATGTGGAATGCCATGTGGTTCCTCATGGTTGAGGGGATATTCCCTCATGAAGTTGGAAGCCTTGAAGAATGGTTAAGAAGCCCCTAAACAGTTACAAGTCATTAATTAAAGGGTAAAGTTGTTGCAAATAAGAAGTTACAAGTCAGCCTCATTGTAATAGATATTAAAATAAATATTAAGTATGTTGTTGGTAAGTTCTTCCCCAATGAAATAATCATTAAAAATTAAATTGAATTGTGTTTGGGTCAAGTCGACCCTAAAAAGAGGGTGCCAAATCTAGTATGAATAAGGAACCTAGGAGTTCATTTGTAACATAAACTCAAGTGATTATTATATGAGGTAACCAAGGATATATGAGGCATTTTTCAAAGGGAATATAAAGTAAAGAAGGTCGAAATTTCAAGGGAGGATGGAGTCTTGTGAGGATGTGTTCTAAGGTATGTTATTTACAGGTCATCTTACCATTTTCACTATACCTTTATTTATAGAATTATTCTAATAGTGAAACATGGAGGATATTGAGAAGACATATCAAAGTACTTGGGGTATCAATTTAAGCTTCTGGATCGTTGTATTTTTGGAAATACATGCTATGGAAGACAAGGTTTTTGGCTAGTCCTGAGACTAGTCTCAAACAGGTGTTCCAGGTAACATATTCCTAACTTCTTCATAGAATATCCAAATTCAGTGAGACAAAATTCATTGGATAGGGTCCATGTAACATACCCTGCCACCCACAGGTTGGGCACACTACTTCAATTTCTCTTATGAACTTCTTTCCACTTCTTATCTAACTTTTAATTAATAAAGATGCATGAAGTATTCACATGCATAGATCAATATTCATGCTACAATATAAATAAGTAAGACATATGTCATGCACAACAATAACCAGCAAGCATGCATACTATAGATATGAATTTCATAGATAAATAAATACACAATGGAATAAATACACAAGTAAATAAAAACATGACATAAAGCACTTATCTTTCATAAAATGAATCACCAAATGGATGTAGTCCAAGGACGTTCTACCCAACCGTAGACATTGATGTTCCAAGTTTCAATAGTAATGTCACCCCCAAGCTAAGGTTATGAGTCCACAAGGACAGTTCCAGAGTGTCACTCGGATTCCAAAACTAGTCAGCACTCAAGATCCAACAGGCTTCTAAACACACATAGAAATCCAAAGTACACCATCTCTCTTCTACCCAGCCTGCACAACCCAAGAGAATGGACCCCCTTTTCTGCCATGCAGTCCCTCAGGATTTCCATCTCCTTCTAGGTCTCCAGTGTATATGATCAAGAATCCCCATGCTGGGACTCTTAGGATTCACAGTTATGCGTAAAGTTGAACATAGGCCAAAGCATCTCACACATGAAAGCCTTAATTCATGGCTGGAATACACCAATAGTCATTACTGCCAACCAAACCATGGCTCCTCTCCATAATTTGTTTCCCTTTCCCACGCCAAGATCAAAATGAATGAATAATGAAGAGTAAGTGAAAGAGTGAATGGATGAATGAATGAATTAATGAGTGAATCAATGAATGAGTGCATGAGTAAAGAAGAAGAACCTATGAATCCGTGAACCCCCGAAATAGGCCAAGGGTGGGTTTATACAACTCTTGAAAATAGAGAACCACATGGCCTCCCCCCAAGAAGCTCATGCAAATGATATTATCCATTAAAAAAGAAACGGGTAAATAAAAATATAAAATAGACACTTATCCCCTCAAGCCCGGGCTCTTGTGGAATCATATCCCCCCTACAACTTTTGTCCTTGTACGTCTAGTATCCAGTGATGTATTTATTATTAATAATGATCAAAACATTACATTTCCTAGGCATATGAGTCTCTTTTAATTGTTTGGGCACTCTGGAATTTCATTAACAAAATAAATTATTTAATACGGGGCACAAAACCAGGGTATTACATTTCCCTCTCCCTTATTTTGGCACTGTCCTCAATGCATATACAAAACAGAAAAAAAAAAAATTCGAAATTTACTCAAAAATTCACGGGTACTCTGCCTTCATGGAATATTCATGCTCCCAAGTAACATCTTCAGGATCGTAGTAGGTCCATTGGACTTTTACCAGCTCTATAACTCGATTCAGAAGAATTTTTACTTTTATGTCCAATATTCACATTGGTTGGACCTAAAAGTCTCCCTCTGTCTTTACCTGAATCATATGCCAATCAATAACATGGTTAGGATCATGTAAATATTTTTTTAGCAGAGAAACATGAAATACATTATGCACATTCATGGAAGCAGGCAATGCAAGCATGTATGCAACTAGCCCTATTCTGTCCAATATCTCAAATGGACCACAGAATCTGGTTTCCAGCTTTGTACAACTATCCAACTTCAAAGAGCTCTTCTTGGGCTTCACTTTTAAAAAAACATGATCCCCCTCTTTAAATTATCTAGTTGTCCTATTCTTATATGCATAAATTTTCTATCTATCTTGAGTTGCCTACAAATTTTGCTTAATTCTAACCATCTGGTCTTCCATATCCTTAAGAAATTATGGCCCAAGTACCACTCTATCTGTTGGGTTTTCCCAACTCACTGGAGTATTGCATTTCCTACCATACAAAGCTTCAAATGGGCTCATTTTCAATGAAGCTTGATAACCATTATTATAGGAAAACTCAACCAAGTCAAGTAATCTTCCCACTTAGATGTTTATCCATCACATACATTCTCAACATGTCTTCAATTACTTAGTTGAATCTCTCTGTCTACCCATCTGATTTTGGATGGTATGTTGTGTTAAAGTTCATATTGGTACCAAATACTTTAAACAATCCCCTCCAAAAATTTGAAGTAAACTTTGTATCTTTGTCTAAGACAATTGTTTTAGGTATCCCATGCAACATAGCAATCTCCCTCATGTAAATTTCTGCAATATTATCTATTGTATGAGTCGTCTTTACAAGAACAAAATGAGTAGCCTTTGTCAATTTACCAACCACTACCATGATTGAATCCTATTGTCCTATTGTCCTGGGCAATTTAGTTATAAAATCAATGGTTACCACTTCCCATTTCTTCTCTGGAATTGGTAATGGTTGTAGCAAACCCAATGGGTGCCTATGCTCAACCTTCACTCTTTGACATTCCATACATGTGACAGTGAAATCATCAACATCTTTCTTCATTCCTATCCAAAAGGATTGGTTTCTTACTATTGTAATTGTTTTTTGGTAACCGGGATGTCCAGCATATGGAACATTATGCATTTCTTTTAATACCAAATTCCAAAGTTCTTCAAAACTAGGAACATAAATTATATTTTATGTGTAGGTAATCCATCTCCCTTCATCTCATATTCTTTATTTTTTTATTGTACATTTTCTTGTTGTAAGATTTCCTTTACATGTAGGTAATGTTGATATGTAGCAACAACATCTAAAATTATGCTCTTTAAATCTGATTGATGCATACTAGCAGTTGTAACATGCATGAGATGTACTCTTCTACTAAGTGCATCAAAAAAATTATTTTATTTTCCCTTGATATGCTTGATGTCAAAATCATATTCACTTAAAAATTCCATCCATCTCGTTTGTTTGGCATTCAAAGTTGGTTGTTCAAAAAGATATTTCAGACCACTATGGTCTTTTTTCAATTCAAATCTCTTCCCCATGAGATAATGCCTCCACATATTCAAAGCATGAACAATAGAAGCAAGTTCAAATTCATGTGTGGTATAGTTCCTCTCATTTTCTTTAATATTTATTGACTTATAACCAATGACATGTCCATTTTGAGTGAGGACTCCACCAAGTCCTTCCTTGCATGCATCTGTACATCACAAAACTTTCATTTTGGTCAGCAATATTTAAAACAGGTGCACTAGTAAGTAACTCTTTGTCCAAATTAGAGTTCTCTTCACACTCATATGTCCATTCAAATTTAATTCCCTTATTTTGCAAAGAAGTGATACGATGAGGAATCTTAGAGAACCCTACTATAAATCTCCTGTAGTAACTAGCTAGCCCCATAAAAGATATAACTTCTGAAACATTATTGGGTGGTGGTTGTCCTATAATGGATTCAATCTTGTCTAGATCCATTGATATACCTTGTTCTAAAATAATGTGTCCCAAGTAATGGATTTGTTCTTGGTAAAAATAACACTTACTAAGCTTGGCATACAACTGATGTTCCCTCATCACTTGTAATACCAATCTTAGGTGATGTTCATGCTCTTCCTTTGACTTAGAATAGAAAAGTATGGCATCCAAGAATACTATGACAAACTTATCCTAATTATTTATGAATATGTCATTCATTAAGGACATAAAAACAGCTGGTGCATTGGACAAATTCATAATTCCCATACCTGATTCTAAAGGTTGTCTTATTGATGTCTTCTTCCTTGATTCTTATATGATCGTACCCTGATCTTAAGTCTATCTTTGAAAATATTTTTTCCCCTCTTAGCTGATCAAAGATGTCATCAATTCTGGGTAGAGGGTACTTGATCTTTACAGTGGATTTATTTAGTTGTCGAAAGTCAATACACATCCTAAAAGTTTCATCCTTTTTTTTGACAAAGAGTATTGGTGCTCCCTAAGGTGAAACACTTGGACATGTGTACCCTTTCTTCAACAATTTTTCGAGCTACATTTGTAATTATTTTAATTCTGGTGTACTCATTCTGTAAGGTTTTTTTGACACCGAGGCAGCCACTGGCACCAAATCAATAGAGAAATATATCTCCCTCTTTGGTGGCAACCCTAGTATTTCTTGGAATACATCTTCAAATTCTTCAAGGGTTGGCCCCTTTGTATTTTATGTTTCCTCCACATGGGTTGCATACAATTGACATCCTTTTCTGAAACATCTCTTCAACTGTAAGGCTAAAATCTCCCTTATAGAGATGGGTCTTGGAACTCCTTTCACAGTGCTCTTTTTTCCTTCTTCATCAAGACATGTAAATGTCTTGCTATGACAATCTAGGACAACATAATTCTTTTCCAACCAATCCATTCCAATTAGAATATCATAACACCCCAATGGTATAATATTTAGATCAGAAATAGTATTCACACCATTAATAATTATGGAACAACCTCTGACCATATCATGGATTCTCCTTTTGGTTCTAGTGGCTAGCTGAACCAAACTTGATTTTTCAAGATTAATTTTCTCCAATTGTAACCTATCCACTATTTTAGGATCAATCTAACAATGACTTTCTCATGAATCAATTAAAATAGCAATGGGTTGATTAATGATCTTAACTTCCACCTCGATCATATTGTATCCGTACTCTTCTTGACAGTCATCTAAGGATGCATATATTTTCCCCATGTATTCTTCATTTATGTGAGGGAAATCCTTGTACATGTGATCTTCTTTTCATCCCCAACATTGGATTAGTGGTCTTCCCCTTTTTCCCAAGAATTATTCTTTCTTGGACTCATCGTTATCCTACTGGTCTTGATGATTTTTATTAGGGATATTTATATTGAAAGGAGGTTTGAATCCCTTCCTCCTCTGATCAGATTTCTCCTTCTTATTATCCTTCTGGGATTTCTACATAGATTCTCTGCCCTTTCCTTGCTCAAACAGGTACTTATCCTTCCTGATGGTCTCAGTCAAATTCCTAGGTTCATCATATTGGATATTCTATTTATAAAAGGATGGAATTCCACTCAAAAACCTATGTACTTTCACCTTCTCATATTTTATAAACCCTACATACCTTAGCATCCCCACGAACTTCTTTTCATACTCTACCATGGTCATGCTTCCCAACCTCAGTTCAAAGAAATCCTGCATTTTATTGTCATAGAATTGTTTTGAAAGGTACTCCTTATGAAAATATTTCTTGAACTACCTCCAAGTGATCCTACTCTCATTAATGTGCTCAACCTACTTCAGTTGATCCCACCACATACCATCGTTCCCATGTAAATGGTATGTGGCAATTCTAGCTTCTAGGTTTGATGAGTAGTTATGAAATTTAAAATACCTCATGAGTCCAAGAAACCATGCTTCAACAACATATTCCCTTCCTCTTTCACCATCAAAGGATGGTGGCTTAAACTTCCTCAGCTCTCCTTACACACTGTCCAATTCATGTCTCATTATTTTGTGCCTAACAGGAGACACCTTTGGACTACTTATGGAATCTTCAGATGCATAAAATTTCCTTGTTGAGTAGGGGGTGAGTGATGTCTATGAGTTATGTTGGAACTTCTTGAATAACCAACTCTTCTTTATTCATATCTTCTTTCATGACATCTTCCCTCTTCCTCCTGTTTTGAGTTTGATCCATTCTTTGTTTTCCTCTACAGCTGATTTAAGATTTGCATCACTTGAAAATTTATCTGATTTGGTTCTCTCATCGGTCTCTCATTGTCTTCTTTGAAACTCTGCACTTCTATTTTCAGGCTTCTCACAGTCTCTATCAATGTTTCTTGCTCCCCTCTATCCTTGTGTCTGTTGGATTCTATATCTATATTACCAACATTGATATTTTGACCTATGGAATATTTCTCATGGCTGGAATCTCCCTCTCCTTCTTCCCTTTCTTGAATATGCATTATTATATTGAACTGGTATGTTTACACTCCCTAATTCTGCGAAATGTGCAAGCAACCATTTTGTTAGAATTATGCATATTATAAAAGAAATTTTCCAAACAATACTATAGGTCTTTTTTCTACTTAATTCATGAAGAATATATTATCATTATCCATATTATAACACTTCCATGTTATCCTTTAGCTGGTACAAAATTAAAATTCTACGTAAGCGCTTTCTTCAAACCACTTTCCATGTGACCATGGCTCAAAACCACGGGCTTATTCACTCTTTAGCACCTTCCTCTGTATTCTTCTACATAGGAGCTTGTTCATACACAATGTCCAAGGGCTTGGTCACTTCTAAGCCATCTTCACCTCTAATTGAACCCTTTACCTTATCATGAGACCGACGCTAGGACCAAGTCCTCCAGAATTCAGCTTTCAACTATTCTCCCTTTTCAATCTCCAATTTATCCTGGAGTTAAACTTCACCAAACACTTGTATTAACCTCATTGGTAGATCAAATGGTTTTGATTTGATCTTCTATCAACTGGATAGTCCCACCCCATATTGAGGCTTCAACGATATCAACGACCATGACTTAATCAGGCGTTGAGATGCACAGCCTTAATCAATTTAGGACTTCAACACTTTTTTTGGTAGAGACGTTGGACACCCCCTGGGATGACATAGCATGCTGATGTCACCCATGGTGACATGGAACAATGGAATGAATGCCATGTGTCACTAAAAAATGATCAGGTTGGGGTCCAAAAGGTACTGAATCTGGGTGACATGTGTCCCCACATGGAACCCCTTCCACGTGGCCTACAACGCATCATCCATCAAATGGATGATCCACACTTTTCTCCTTGATCTATGACTAATATCAAATCAAGGACTCTGGGACTCCATGCTTTGTAAGTTTCCCAACTCCAACACATGCTACCTCCCAGATATTTGAATGCCGAAATGAAATCAATGGCTCACACTCCTCCCATATCCAACGGCTGTAATTAAATATGGGCTTCAGGCTTTGGGTCTTCTCACTCCAGACGCTTACCACACTCCCAAACTATCGAACGTCGAACTAGTGAAGGGCAGAGATCTACAGCTTAGATTCTACTTTGATAAAAGTCTAGGATTAACTATGGTACTTCAAAGCTTTGGAACTTCGGGGTATCGACACTTCAGGGCTTTGATCTATAACATACCCAGTAATCTTAGAAGTGGAGAAGTTTCTAAGTCTAGAAACTTCGCTAACCTTCCACCATTGCTACATCTGATGGTCAACATTTATCCCGAAGTCCTTCCCTCGATCTAACAGTCGATGGGGAAATTCAGGACCTCGATGCCCCGAGATTTCGGGTTATAGCAGTCCTAAAAGGTTTAATTCTATCGGAGTTAAACTTCCTAAAGTGGTCAATGCCATATGACCATGATCAACAGTGGATATTTCCCTCGAGCCTCCTATCAGATCAGATGGATGACGGGACTTCACGACTTCGACCTTCGGCATTTCAGGCTTTTCCTACCTACCATAATCGATGAAGCGGTGAATTTCTGAAGTCTTCATCTCCCACCTGGCTTCAATTGACAAGATTGATCTGAGGGTTGTGACTTAATCTTTCCCAACCTTTGGTTTTTCCTTTATCAAAATACCCTCGTTCACCTTCCTTTTGATCTAACGATCTATAAATCCCTGAACCCATGGTTGTGATCACTCCCAAATTCAAAAGGGGATGGTCATCTATGATCCTTTACAAGGATCTGCGTCTACACAATGCTCTGGCTTCTATGCGATCCTGCAATGCCATCTCTCCTTATCTTTATGATTTCAAGGTCATGTTCAATCTTAACCATAATACCCTGTCCAAAAGTTCTGGACCATACCAATTTGGTGTTTCAACTAGAAGATATGATACCAATATGTAATTGACCCCACCACCCGCAAGTCGAGCACGCTACATCAAGTTTTCTTTTGAACTTCTTTTGACTTCTAATCTAACTTTTAATTAATAAAGATGCATGAAGTATTCACATGCATAGATAAATATTCATGCCACAACATAAATAAATGAGACATATGTCATGCACAACAATAATCAACAAGCACACATATTATAGATACAAAATTCATAGATAAATAAATACACAGCGGAATAAATACACAGGTAAATAAAACCATGACATAAAGCACTTATATTTCACAAAAGGAATCACCAACTGGATTTATACAAAGGACATTCCACCCAACCATAGAAATTGTTGTTCCATGTCTCAACAACAGTGTCACCCCCGCGCCAGGGACATGAGTCCATAAGGACGGTTCCAGAGTATCACTCGGCTTCCCAAACCAGTCAACATTCAATCTCTCACATGCTTCTCAGCACACACAACAATCCAAAGTACACCATCTCTCTTCAACCCATCCTGCACAACCCAAGATAATGGACCACCTTCTCTTCCACGTATTCCCTTAGGTTGTCCATCTCCTTCTAGGGATTCAGTGCATCTGATCAATAATCTCCATGTTGGGACTCTCAGGAATCACAACTATGAGAAAATATGAACACAGGCCAAAGAATATCATACATGCAGGCCTTAATTTATGAATGGAATACACCATCATTCATTACTTCCAATCAAACCATGGCTCCTCTCCATAACTTGTTCCCTTTCCCAAGCCAAGATCAAAATCAATGAAGAATAAAGAGTGACTGAAATAGTGAATGGATGAATGAATGAATGAATGAGTGAATTAGTGAACGAGTGCATGAGTGAAGAAGAAGAACCTGTGAATCGATGAAACCCCGAAACAGACCAAGGGTGGGTTTGTATAACTCTTGGAAATAGAGAACCACATGGAATTCCCCCAAGAAGCTCATGTAATTGATATTCTCCATTAAAACAAAAATGGGTAAATAAAAATATAAAATAGACACTTAGCCCCTCAAGCCCCCCTCTCTTGTGGAATCATAGCCCCCTATAACTGTTGTCCTTTTCCATCTAGCAGTAAGTGATGTATTTATTATTAATAATGATCAAAACATTACATTTCCTAGGCACACTAGACTTTCATTAAAAAAATACATTATTTAATATGGGGCACAAAACTGGGGTATTACAATGCAGGCCTTAGTATGTTTTGTGTGGGTATCATATCCATATATTAAATATTCCACTCGTGGAAATATCTACAAGTTATCTCTATAGAATAAGCCAAGATTCAACATGGTATGTCATTTTTTCTATAACGCCTTTTTTGGGATGTTCCAAGCACTAAAAAATTGGAGGAATTGCAAAGAAGACATTGAATAATATTGGGTACAAGTTTCAAACCTTTATTCATTACATGTACATAGTTATTCTCTTTGAAAGTTAGGGTTTGTGACTAATCCAAAAACTAGTCCCATGAGACTATGGTAAAGTTTGATGAAGATGGTATTATCTTGTTGTTGAACTTGAGAAAGGTTTGCAAGTCTGTGATAACATACACCGGGTGTGTTAGAGAGTTACAAGTATGTTTATATGCATGTTTTGAGGGTTACATGTTGATTATGTTATGGTGTATAGCATGATTGATACATATCATGAGTGATATGGTATATGGTTGAGGCACATGGTTTGAGGTAGATGATTGGATGCATGTATTGTTGATGTTGGTATAATACTTGTTGATGCATATCTTGGTTCTTGGTTTGGCACATGATTGAGGTGCATGTTGGACACTTGAGGTTGGCATAGTGCTTGAGGCACATCTTGGTGATATTGGCATATTGGTGGATGTTTTTTGCATGGTTGATGTGCATGGTTGGCACATGGTATGGTATAGGTGTTGATGATTGATGTACACAGTTGATGTGCATGGTTGACACATGGTTGGTACATGATGGTATGTTGGTGATATTGGTACATGTATGGTAGAGTCTTGTGTTAGTGATGTTGGACATCTAGTTTAGAGGTTCCCTTGGTGTATGATCCATGTGAGAGGATATGGTTGAGTATCAATTTCATTGGCATATTGTATAGGTTGATCAGTGACAGGTTGTATACAATGATAGGTTGATAGTGACAGGTTGGATACAGTGACAGGTTGACAGTTCACAGGTTGATGTGACAGTGGAAATGATTGTGGCAGTTGGTCTACACTTGTATTTCAGGGAGGTATGATGGTGAAAGGAAAGGGGGTTGTATCCTCCTTCTCGATGGAGTCGGAGAATCATGGATTTAGATCTTCCTTCAAGTTGGAGCCTGAGAACTAGGTGGTTGTAGCCACCTTTCGGTTGGAGCCAGAAAACCCAAGGGGTTGTAGCCTCCTTCTGGTTGGAGCCATAAAATTCAGGGAGTTGTAGCTTCCTTTAGGTTGGAGCCTATAAATAGGGGGTTGTAGCCTCCTTCTAGTTGTAGTTGGAGAATTTATAAGTTGGTGCTTCCTATGAACAAATTCTCGATATATATAAGAAACCATTATGTGGTTTTCTCTGATTTGGGTTTCCACGTAAATACTGGTGTATTTTTTTCTTGATGTGATGTTTCTTATGATTATATGCTCATGATGTATTGAATGAAAATATAGATGATACATTGATGATAAAATGTTTAACATTGTTGTTAAAGTGAAAGAATATATATTGTGGTTAAAAGTGGTATAAAGTGTGTTGAGGAAAAGATATGAAATCATCTCACTCAAGCATTTTCAGATTTTTATTGGCTAAAGAAAAATAGACGGGAATATCATCCTATTTTTATAGCCAACAAAAATAACATCCTAACTCATAAGTATTAATTACAAGTGCTTAGGTTAGTCTTTTATCTAAAAAAGCTTGCTGAAAATTTATTTTTTATGTAATTTCCTGAACATAACAGTTTCTGAAATAAATGTAAAGACAGAATTAAAGACACCAAGACAATAATCAAGATAGATGAGAAATAAAGAAATCCTTTATTTCAGTCCAATTCACCAAGGAGTCATTTTCTTTACAAAATCGCATACAGAAAATTTGGACCAAAGTCAAACTTAGACATCCTCGATGGAACATACAAAAGGACCTCTGACAGAAAACCAAAATTGAACTTTAAAAGTTGGATCAGCTTGCCACAGATTGCTTCCCACTCGAATCTGCACAATAGCCTTTTTCAGTCATGAAAACTAATTCACAATAGATAAGTCTACACAGACCATCAAAGATAGATCAACACCTCTGAAAGACAAGTGTCTGAGTGATGTAATTTAGCCCTGAATATTGTTGTCTACAACAAGACCATGCTATCATAAAAGAGAATTAGGCTTCTGATGAATAAATGAATGAATGAAAACTTAACTATCTCAACATGAACTCAAAGAGAAAACCTTAGTATGCTTCTACTTCTATCCCTCCTTTTGTTCCTCCCTTTCCTTTTGCTTTTAAACAAATTAGAATTGGTTGAAGTAGTTGAACCAACTCATTAGTTAAGTTAATTAAAATACTCAGCCAAATTTAGTTAGGGGGAAAGTAATAATCATAATAAGGGTTATAAATATACAATAACTAGTAGGTGGGACCCCTTGTGACTCCCTTTGTTCTTAACAATCATAACATACTAGTCAATTAAGAAAAACACACCTCCTTGTGACTCCCATCATCATAGTAACATTTGGAAATTTATCTCAATAATGTTTGCAATTATTTACAAAATATATTACCAACATATCCAAGAAACATGCCATACAAAAATCTGAAGTTAAGTGTCATCAACAATAATAAACAAAAACTTAAAATCCATATTTCCCAGTTTGTGAGGCAATCTTTCCCTTGTTGATGCTATCATCTTTAGTCCTTCTGAACCTGCTTAGGCTGTGTGGAATCTTCAAGCCTCATCTTTCTGATCATATGAGGGCAATCGTCCTTCCAATGCAAGTGGGAGGACACAGATTTACCAGAATTATCTGAAGATGCGGAAGAGGCAGTAATGGCCTTCTCTTTGACAGAAGCATAGTAGGCCTCATTTTTAAGCCTTTTATTTGAATAGCCCATCCCTGTATGCGTGATTGATTAGAAAATAATCTTTTAAATAACCATACATGACAACTCTTAAAAATATGAAATAGATTTGGCTCAACAATGTATCAGACTCATGCAATCCAATCCATACAAATTGTTTTATTGTTCAATAGTGAGTAGGGGGTGAATAAAGGGTCTTGGGATATGTGAGGGATTTGTATTGAGCGAAACATGATATGATGAGGGGCGAAAAATATGATTATTGCTCAAAGACAACAGTAATCAACTCCAAATCAAAGAAAACATCACTGTAGTTCAACCAAGACACTGCAATTGCCAATTGTTTCAACACATAATTTTTCTTGGCTGTAACCAATTTTGGAACAGGGAGTGAAAAATGAATGTGGGAAAGTGATGGGGTTGTAATTAGCGAAAAGTGAATTAATTATGGGGAATGAGAGAGGTTATTGTTCACAAAATTAATCAATTAATCCATACATCACAAGACAATATGCATTCCACACAATCTGTAAGGAAGTTATGTTCCTTTCATTTATCCAATTTTCATCTTATAAAAATTCTCAAATGTATAATAGTAACCATTTCCACTCTACTAATAATCAAATACAACCAATGCCCACACATTTCTTCTATCATCAAATACACCCAAAGTCGTGTTTCAAATAGTCATGAAGTTATACTATCACTGTGATCGGTCCTGTCATCTAAAATGAATGACATTCTTTAAACACATATAATGATATTCAACCCAATAATCCAAACTTAAATTGCAAAACCCTGGTCCTCATTCAAACAGAAAGACAACAACCATTATTCCAACCCATGTTATGCATAAAATAACTCAATCATGAAAGTGTAATTTTTTCATTGTACAAGCCCAATTAAATGTAACTCTAAATAATCAAAATGTTGGGCTATCCATCCAACACAAGGAGGTACCGACAACATGTCTGGCTTCATAAAACAAATAAATGAATTTTAACAAAGCCATGCTTAAAAATTTGTGGTTATTTTTGAGTGTGGAACCTAAAATTATCCATATTATACACAGCCACAGCCACTCAAAACACCATGATGCAACATTCCCATTCTACAATTCCAAACACACAGTCACATTAATAACTCAACCCATCATGCCAAGCTATTAATCTAATACAGTATTGCTTCGAAATAATCAAATTGCAATCAACCATGTTGTGTAAAACTTAGGCTCATTCCTAATGACGCAATCAAGTAACCATAACACATACGGTGGATGGAATTGCTAAAATCATCCTGGTTACAACAACCACTCCACCCCAAAATATCATAGTTATAATGACCATTTGTTTTTGGTGAAGGAACACCACATTCATTATGCGCGAACATCATTATACAATTGTAACCGATGCCGAGTCAAACATCCAAATAATCTTTAGTGCAAATTGGCAGTGACTATGTATCAACCAATTAACCAATTCAATGTTGAGCCTATACTTGGACTGTCGTAACAATCAACAATCAACTTAACATGATGTGGAAACCACACATACCCATGAAATGACATAGAATGAGGTTGTTACCTTCTCAATTAAAACCATACTGGATTATCAAACACAAAGACAACGACTATATTTTGAACTGTCCAATTAACAATGCAGGGTTTATCCATTGTGATAACACAAGAAGTAAGTAGATATCAAAACCAACACGATTGTGACATGACCAACTGGGTGAGCCTGTACTCAATTTTGTTGACAATACATAACCCTCCAACAATAACGAAGTAGAAAACTTGACAGGCTACACTGGGATTCTCTATCAACCTTCGGACCTACAGAGTTAAGGGTTTGCTCTGTGTCCAACACAGGGAAATCTAGAGCCAACTTCTTTCAATGGTGAAATATTCAAAGACCAACAATGCATATGCAGAGAGAACCACAACTTATTCGTGAACATGTAACAAATCCTGCGACAGGAGGGCTAAAACAGAAGGGTGAGGCTCTGTTGGTGTTCAGAAGTCACTCCTGGATTGCTAGCAGGAGCAGAGCCCGACGCCCATCAGTTTAATGTCACGATTTGTTTTAAAGGTTGATCAAATGGAGGAGAACTCAAAACAGCACGATCTCAACTCAAAAACCAGACCAGGCATGCATGAATGAATGAGGTCTTGATAAACTCCAAACAGTGAGTCGTAGTAAAGGGTGAGGAGGTGGAAGACTTATGCAAGAAGGATGCAAGATCTATCACAGACATCCGGTTTGTAACAGACTGAAGAAGAAATGTATTCGAACAAAAAATTCTTTTACATTCAAACACATAAACCAGAGAATACAAGGATGCCGCAACAAATCCTTTGTCGCAACAAGATTGTTAAGTCCACGTGAATCCTTCAACTGTGAACCCTCTAGCAAATATGAAACAAATATGGAAAAGAAAGGAAACTGTTTGTTATAAACCAAGAAGTATCAAACACAGAGGCATAACCAGGAAACCAGAGTATCGCTGAAACTTACAGTCGGGAGCTTAGCTCTACCATCGATAGATACAAAATGGCAAAAATGCCTACATATACTCAAAACAACAACAACAGCGGAACCAAGAAACTGCATTGAAAACTTTGCATCTACATGTCCTCTGACACTCTGCAGCAGCAGTCTTTGACTAATCGTGCAACTTGTGGCAGACGCGATAGATCTTCTGACGGTTACATCGGTGAATCGACGTGCCTTTAATTCATTGTAGTACGTCCCCATTATGGCGGAGATGATGTCTAACCACCACCAACCGCTTCAATAACTGCTTCTTGGGATTGAGAACGGCCCAACCAACTCAGCATTTCGGGATATGGATGATTTCTCACGCTGCCACCTGGAATAACTGAATGGCTTGAGGAACAGGTATGGGGGCCAGCGTGGAGGATGAGGTGCATGAACGGAATGTTCGTGCCGGGTTATAAGGGCGTGAAAGGAGTGAGGCTACAAGAGGAGGATGACGGAAGGCAAGAAATCGCCTCTAGGTGAGATGCTGATGTGGAAAGGAACAGGACACGAGGCGAGCAGTGAATGGATGGTGAGAGGAAGGAAGAACCACACGGACCAAAGGACGAGGTGGACAAGTGACACACGGCAGCGGGAGAAAGGTGGACTGGAAGCTGACAAGGCAGGGGAGGAGGGCCCACCCTGGTTAAGCATGGGGCAGCTGAGAGGGGCGGGGCTGCACAAGCATCGTTGATCCGGGAGCCTTGATCGTGGCCATCGGGAAGCTGCATATAGGATTCCGGACCCCCCCCCTCCGCTTAAAGGTAGAAAGGCGGGGGGGGGTCCGGAATGGTCTTCATCGTCGTTGATCCAGGCGCGCCGATCTGAGCCGTTGGAGAGGTGCNCCCCCCCCCCCTGCTTAAAGGTATAAAGGCAAGGGGGGTCCGGAATCCAACGCGCGTCGTTGATCCGGGCGCGTGAATCTGGACCGCTCGATCTTGCGTGTTGTTTACCATGGGCACATTATTGCCTAAAACTTAGGACAAATGGGTTTTAACCCGTTCTTTCGCACTCCAACCCCTTTAACAAGAAATATCGCTAACATTCGGCTCCATGGGGGATAGAGTCGTCCCTGTGATGCTCTAAGAACTCTTTTGCGGACTTAGTGCCTTTGTTGTTGGGCTATGGAGTCATTTATTAGTTCGGAAAATAAAACAAAAACAAAAACAATATTTACAAAACAAAAATGAAACGAGCCGACTGCGGCTCACAGAAAACACTTCTTTAGGAAATGCCCATTAACTGGGCCACTGAAAACTTCATTGCCTTCCAGATCCTGCAACCTGTAGGTGTTGTTAGAAAATGCTTCAAGGATCTTGAAAGGCCCGAACCAGAGGGCATCAAATTTACTGTGTTTGCCCTTTTCCTGTCTGGGCGCATCCCACTTGAGCACCAGATCACCCTTTTCGAACTCTTTCTTTCTGATTTTCCTGTCAAAAGCCTGCTTGATCTTTTGCTGACGATTATAAGCTCTGTCCAGGACCTGCTCTCTGATCTGCTGCACCTCCACCATCTGATGAATTCTTCTGATCACAAGGTTAGGCTCCCCCTCATAGTCTTGGAGGAGATTTTCCACAGGCAAGTCAAGCTGAGTGGGGAAGACAGCCTCGATCCCATAAACAAGCTGGAAGGGTGAAAGACCCAAGGACCTCTTCGTTGTCACTCGATCGGCCCAAAGTGAAAATTTGAGCTTTGAGTCCCAGGCCCTTTTATTATCCTCTAATAGCCTTTTGATAATCTTGATTAGACTTTTATTAGAGGACTCTGCCAGTCCATTTCCTTGAGGGTAGTAGGGAGTGGAGTGAATCAGTGAAATCCCAAACTGCTCACAAAATTTGACCAGAGGCTCAGACCGAAATGGGGAGGCATTGTCAGTGACAATTTTGCTAGGGTAGCCAAACCTAGCTATGATGTCCTCCAGGAAGCCGATGATTACTTTGTGAGAAGTGCTTCTGGTGGGGACAGCTTCTATCCATTTAGTGAAGTAGTCAGTTGCTGTCAAAATCCATCGGTGCTGGCCACTTGAGGGAGGATGAATTTCCCCAATAAAGTCCAATCCCCACTGTTGAAAGGGCGCTGAGACCACCACGGGCTTCAATGGCAGGGGTTTCAGCTGTTGCTTCCCTGAGAATCTCTGGCATTTGATGCAAGCTCTAATTTCCCTACAGACATCAGGAAATAAGGTGGGCCAGTAGTACCCAGCTCGGAGGATCTTGTGGGCAGTGGTCTTCCAAAAATAATGGCCTCCGCAGAGACCACTATGGAAATCATTCATAACCTTCTGGGCCTGTTGTGGGTCCACACATAGTAGTAATATCCCTTGGGGGTCTTTCCAATACAAGGCTTGGCCAATAAGACAATACCTGACAGCTTTGAGCTTTAAAGCTCTTGCCTTGCTTTTTTTTCCATCCCATCAGGGGGTCTCAACTCCTGCAGGAAATACAAGATATCTTGGTACCAGGGGCATGTTGATAGTGGCACAATGCTCTGGGAACCCCTGTTGGATGATTCATCTTGCTCATTGATAAAATTGATTTCCAAGGCCTTATAATTGGATTCGGCTAGGAGCTTGGCCAAACCCTGCCCCTTGATTAGCTTGGTGGGCTTAATTTCCAGGTCAAACTCTAGGATCTTGGCGATCCATTTGCTTCTTCTCCCGTCTATGTCAGGCTGTGTAAGAATGTCCTTCACAGAGGTTGAAGGGACATATGCAATGATTTTTGAGTGTAAGGCATAGACTCTGAAAGCTTTGAGAGCTTTCACCAAGGCATAAGCCTGCTTTTCCATGATCTCGTATCGGAGCTCTGCATCTCTCAGTGCCTTTCTAAAAAAGGCAATGGGCTGCTCCTGCCCGTGGTCGTTTTTCTGCAACAGGACCGCTGCTACTGTGTCAAAGGAAGAAAAATAAAATATCATAAAATCTTTAGAATAATCTGGACTGATCAGCACAGGAGCCTCAGTTAATTCTTTCTTTATTTGGTCAAAAGACTTCCTAGGTTCAACAGTCCATTTTATTTCATGGCCCTTCCTGAGCATGGCTGTGATATGTTTCACTAATTCAGCAAAATTTGAGACGAACCTCCTCAGGAAATTAATCCTTCCCAAAAATGCTTGGACCTCTTTTTTAGATCTGGGAAGTGACAGGGCCTGAATTGCTTCCACCATGTCAGGATCAATTCTTACTCCCTCTGCTGAGACTATATGGCCTAATAGCTTCCCCTCTTGCATAGCAAACAACGATTTCTTAGGATTCAGGGAAAGGCCAAACCTGCGGCACTTCAGTAAAACACTCTTCAAGTGGGAGTGGTGCTCAATATCAGTCTTGGAGAAGACTGTTATGTCATCTAAATAAATTACCACAAACTTATCTTTTCCCCCGATGAAGGCTATGTCCATGGCTCGCTGAAATGTTTCCCCTGCATTCATCAACCCAAATGGCATCTTGGCATACATGAATGTGCCCCAAGGCGTGATGAAGGCTGTCTTTTCTCTGTCTTCTAGCATGATTGATATCTGATTATAGCCAGAAAAGACATCAATCATAGATATCCTAGATGCACTGGTGACCCTCTGCAATATATGCTCCATGTTGGGCAGTGGGTAATTGTCCTTCCTTGAACTCCGGTTCAGGTTCCTGAAATCGACACAGAGTCTGATTTCTCGGCTCTTTTTTCTCACTGGGACCAAATTGGCTACCCAGCTAGAGTATCTCAAGGGGACTATGATTTGGGCATCCAGCAGCTTTTTCACCTCCCTCTCCATGACAGGTAACAGCGTAGGATTTATCTGTCTCAGCTTCTGCTTGAAAGGTCTAGCCTCCTCTTTCAATGGGATCTTGTGCTCTATGACTGACGTGTCGTATGTCTTGAGGTCTTCGTAGGTCCACGCGAACACGTCAGCAAATTCCCTCAGAAAATCAGTATATCCGATCCTCTGTTCCTCAGTCAAATTACTTGACAGCCTGACAAACTTGGGCTCCTCTGATGTGCCTATGTTGCATTCCGTCGTATCAGCATCATCACCTGAAATTCTGCCCTTTATCGCCACATCATTCCCATCGAACAATATTTCTAATGGGATCATCCCTCTTGGTATATGTATGCTCGGCAGCTGAATAATCTGATGGTCAACAACTTTATTCAACAACTCCCCAGGGTGGTGGTCAGGTTCCTCGTCAGGGTCCTCATCTATATTCAATGCAGAGAAGTCATCAATGGACTGGAGGAATTTTTCAATCTCCTGGTCATCTTCAAATACCTTCCAATGTTTGAAATTGTCGGGCACGGAGGGTCTGTATCTTACTTCCACCTCTGATCTGTCATCGGGGAATGCAGGAGCTTCGAACAAACTAGCTGAGAAGGCTTGAAAGTCGGCTGGAGCATTTTCTTCCCTGGGAATGAAGGAGATGTTAAAAGCCAGGAAGAAACTATCAATAAGGTCCCATACATCGTTCCTGTAATTCTTGAGGCGAGGGTGCCTAGTTTTATAGACACTTTTTACCTGCTGGACGATTAATTCGGCATCCCCGAACATAGTTATCTCCCTGATTCCCATTTCTTGTGCAGCCCTCAATCCCAGCACCAGAGCTTCATATTCTGCCACATTGTTGGTGACTTCAAATTCCAGCTTGTATGACAGTGATATAGTTTCCTGAAAAGGAGATTTGAATACCACCCCGGCACCTGCACCCATATTGGAAGAGGCTCCATCAAAGAACATCTTCCAAACAGAGGTGGTTGGAGGATGCATCCCCTGATTAAGACTGAGCTGTTTTCTGATCTGCAAAGGGGTCTTAGGCTCATCAGTGACCTGCAACAAGCTAGATCCTAAGTCAGTGTCCAAGGCATAGATGGGATGATTAGTGGGGTTTGCTTCATCACTGACTATGTAGGCTAGCTAGGCTTCTCTGTACAATCTCCTATGTTCCCCCCCAAAGACAGGGATAGTGGCATACGTGAGATCCATCTGTAAAGTCCCTCCAAGTCTCTTAATCCAAGACCTTTACAACAGCATGCCAAATTTGGGGGGAACATCAGCTACCACTATATCCATGACCATACTTTTCATGGGTAGCTGAAACAGGGAAACCACAAGGTCCTTAATAACTCCCAAACATTGTACCCTCCTGGAGTCAAAGGAATAGAGGTCATGATAGGCTCTGGTGAATTCTAATCCTAGCTCTTCCATGATGGATTTAGGCATGAGGTTGTGGGAGGCCCCTGAATCCATTAGGCAATTATGCAACACTTTGTCATGTATGTTCAGGGAGGTGTAGAAGGGAGGGGATGAATCATCTCTGTCCTCTACCATGGGACCTAGGACCACTGCGGGCCTTTCATCTTGGAGGTTTATGCAATCTGTGGAAAGGCTGGAGGCTTCAGATTTGAACAGGTCAGAGAAGCATTTTTTGAATTCCCCATGTTTGATTAACTCAGTGAGGGGCACGGGGATTCTGACCTTTTGAATTTCATGCTCAAAATTAAAGGAAGATGTGAGCTTTGGAATTTCTCTAATCTCAGGAGCATGATTTTGAATGAT
>ML789501.1:426779-447278 GCA_009831015.1 Picea engelmannii | reverse complement strand
TTGCATCTGAGCTAAAGAGGTGGCTCTCCTTTCTCTTAATACGAGACAAAAGTCTGGGTCGAATGCACTAGCATATGAAATTTGAGCAGAGGCTTCGGAAGGCTTTATCTCTGCAGGAATCTTGTTATACATCTTATTGAATCCTTTGGAGAAGTCAGAGACTGACTCCCCTTCCTGCTTCTTCAGGGACCCAAACTCAGTCATATAATATATGTAATCTTTTCTATCCCCCCACTGTCTCAGGAAAACATTATCCAGAGCCTCAATCCCAGCTATAGATCCTGGGGCCAGCCCCCTGAACCACTTCCTAGCTTCACCATCCAGGCTCTGGACGAAGACTCTCATCCAGAAATCTTCATTCTCAATATTTAGGTTGTCAGCATAGCTGTAAAAGGCAGCCAGGTGCTCTTTAGCAGTGACATCTCCCTCACCACTGAACTTGGGCATATATTTCAAATAGTCTCCAGCAGGGAGAGGGTTCAAAGGCTGAGGAAGGATCAAAGGAGCATATCTAGCTGCGAAAATGGCATCCATTCTGTTCGGAGGAGGATTGACACTAGCCATAGGGATGTTGAGCAGAGGAGAACTCGGAGGAGAAGGAGTGTGAACGGGTGAGGAAGGAAAAGAGATCCTCACAGGAGACGACGGGGAAAACAGAGAGAAGTCTAAGGGACCTGAGTGCGCAGGTGCTTCTCTCTGTGCAGCAGTAGTAATCACAAGAGGAGTAGTGAAACCTCCTGAGGGGGAAGTGACAAGGATCTCTCCCTCTGATACTAGACCAGAAGGGGAAAACTCAGCAGGAACACTCCCAAAGTTCAGAAAACGGGAAACTTCGGAGGAAGGATGACTAGGAAACTGAGAATCTGAAAATGGAGTTCTCATAGAAGGGGAGGGCGTATTACCTTTTTCATCGACAAAAACTTCTTTTGCAGCTCTCTTTCCCTTTCTGTGCACGGCTTCCAAGTCTACTTCTGGTGTGGCCAAAGGCAAGTGTGGATTTGACCTCGTGTGCCTGCCTCTCGAAGCCACAGTTGATAGAACAAGTTCTCCCCAGCGGAGTCGTCACAGTGGAGTCACCAGGTGCATAGGAGCAATCTTCAAGTTCTGATCTCTGATGCACCTTCAGAAATCAGCTAATTGTTGTCGTTCTGCCCAGGGAAAATCTTCAACTTCGTCCCCGGCAACAGCGCCAGAAATGTTGGTGTTCGGAAGTCACTCCTAGATTGCTAGCAGGAGCAGAGCCCGACGCCCATGAGTTTAATGTCACGATTTGTTTTAAAGGTTGATCAAATGGAGGAGAACTCAAAACAACACGATCTCAACTCAGAAACCAGACCAGGCATGCATGAATGAATGAGGTCTTGATAAACTCCAAACAGTGAGTCGTAGTAAAGGGTGAGGAGGTGGAAGACTTATGCAAGAAGGATGCAAGATCTATCACAGACATCCGGTTTGTAACAGACTGAAGAAGAAATGTATTCGAACACAAAATCCTTTTACATTCAAACACATATACCAGAGAATACAAGGATGCCGCAACAAATCCTTTGTCGCAACAAGATTGTTAAGTCCACGTGAATCCTTCAACTGTGAACCCTCTAGCAAAGATGAAACAAAGATGGAAAAGAAAGGAAACTGTCTGTTACAAACCGGATGTCTATGATAGATCTTGCATCCTTCTTGCATAAGTCTTCCACCTCCTCACCCTTTACTACGACTCACTGTTTGGAGTTTATCAAGACCTCATTCATTCATGCATGCCTGGTCTGGTTTCTGAGTTGAGATCGTGCTGTTTTGAGTTCTCCTCCATTTGATCAACCTTTAAAACAAATCGTGACATTAAACTGATGGGTGTCAGGCTCTGCTCCTGCTAGCAATCCAGGAGTGACTTTCGAACGCCAACAGGCTCCAATTTAGCGTAGCAATGATATTTAACACACGCAGGGTATAACCCTCGTGATTATCCAATCAAGCAACCGCAACGCTGAAGTGAAGATAGGGCCGAGAAAGAACCCAATAACCCACAATGCAGCCTTTAATGGTGAAAACAAACCAATGCTCAAGTGAACAGAACACAGTGACACAGAGTACTTCCAACCATTAATCCCACAACACCAAAGACTGGATATAGCAACAAATGCATGAGGATAGCCAGGCACCCAAGACCAAACAAAATCCCTCCAACTAAACAAGCAAGGATAACAGAGAGCCCTTATGAATGCTAACACCAAGGATGGCCCAATACACTGTAACTTCAGACATTATCACAGAGAAAGCCACCAAAAATTCATTTCAAAATCACAATTTTACACAGTTGCAATACTTAAGGAAAGGATAACCCATACATTCGATCCAATATCTATTTCATAATAGATCAGACTCATGGATGGCCAAAAAATTACATACATGTAATCCAAGCACTTTAAAACGCGAACTAGCTGAATGGTTCCTCCCTGCTTGAAAATCGAATCATAACCCCAACAACAAGTTTGAACAATAGCCTGACTAGGGTGGTGACCATTGGAAGGAGTAAGGGTGACGTGCAGTAAATGCACGTCACCTCCAAACTTAAGTTCATTCAATTTCTTAGTACACGTCATCCCCTAATCCAACAAATCATCTGATTGAACCATACATTGAAACCAACAACGCTTAATTGCCAAGAGATCCACCCACATCTCATGCTACCATTCTAAAACATATTGTAGTGCATGTTAACTATGTTTTATATAGCTTTAATAAATCTCATGGCTGTCATACGTTAGCTAGGATTTACCACAATCCTTTTAATGTATATCGTGTAGCATGTTAGTATGGAATAGTTCCTTCCTTTTGCATTTTTGTTTGCATTGCACAATCTCTTTTAATTTTCCTTTAATTTTCGTTACTAACATATATCTGATGCAAGTGTCACGAGTAATATATCCAAGCATAGACAACAATGGTACCATCAATAACATAGGTCACTGTAACATAAAACTTGGTCCTGGAGTACCAAAATAGACACGTATAATATGCCTGATCCATCATCCAAATAAAACAAGATGTCATCAACCATGTAAGTAGTGTCGAATAGTAGCATAACATCAAAAAAATAACCAGACCTAATCTACAATCTACAAGGGGGTCCCACCTATTAGTATTATTTAGCATTATAATAATAGGCTTTAGCAACACTTTGCGGAAAAAAATTTCGTTGCGATTTTAATTGTCAACAAACTGGCAACTCCACAGGGAAATTTGTTTTTAACAGATTTAGAACTCAGAACTCATGGTTTTGCAGACCAAGAACAGTAATTTTGGAAGATGTAACCCAAATAATTATGCAACAGGGGGAAGTGAGCGGATTTAATGGAAAATTGACCAGGAATTGGGAATAACTCATGAAAAATGTTAAGTATGAGGGGGGTTATCCCTGTATGCATAATCATTCGACCATAATCGACTCTTAATTCAAGGAGAAAAATTAAATGCTCTTTTATTTTCAGATGGATGAAGAAATGGAAAGAAGAAGCGGGATATAACCAAACTCTTTATGAGATAGCAGTGGAAGTAGATAAAAAATTCAAGTGTGTCCTCAGGGAAAACATCACAACAGTCGTGTAAGCTTGATTGTTATTGACTAAGAATATCTCGCAGGAGTGTCACTGTGGAATAATTGATCCAACATCTTATTTCCGACTAAACTAAAAGATGACAAAATGCGAAAACCAACAGAATAAAATTACAGAAAATTAAAATAGCATAAATAAAGTGACAAAAAACCATAGGAAATGCTTAAAACAGAAAACGAAAATCAATTATTGTAGGAAGAAAAGAAAACTATAGGAAACTGAAAACAGATCTAGATTACTAAAATACAGAAAATACAAACAATGTTAGATCTTTTCAAGTTGGTTCCACATAATACTTTAAGTCAAAACCGTTAGTGTTGTAGGAAAACAATCGCTCCTATAATTCTTTTAGAATGTAAGAATTTGTACCTAAGGAAAAAGAGATCTTGAAAGGACCCAACCATAATTTCTAAAATTTTGAATGTCTTCCCTTATTAGTGTGAGATGAATCCCATAGAAAGACTTTTTCATTGACCTTAAACTTGACATCCTTGACACTCTTGTTGAAATACTTCTTGACAGTTTGATGTCTCCTTTTAATAGTATCCAAAGAAAACATCCTTTGTTCTTCCAAAGCTAGTAATGCATTTATCCTTTGTGAAACATCTGAAGAATTTAATTCTTCAATCTGTAGCATCAACCTTAAGGAAGAAAGTTCCATCTCAGTTGGAAAGAGGGCTTATTGACCATAAACAAGATGAAAATGAGTACAACCAGTGCTTACCTTGGCAGTAGTTTGATCTTCCCAAAGGGCGTAGGTGAGGAGAGTATGCCACTGACGAGGCTTATCTTCGATGAGCCTTTTGACAATTCTTACCAGATTTTTGTTGGTAGATTAGGCCTGCCCGTTTCCTTGGGGTTAATAAGATGATGAGGTGAAATGTTTAACCCCCAACTTGGCTAGAAATTGAGTCATTTTAGCAGAAATGAAAGCAGGGCCATTGTCTATAATAATCTCTAATGGAAGACCAAATCTAGAAAAAAAATTATTTTCAAGGAATGAAATTACCTGATCGTCTATGGAATGCTTAAGTGAGACAACTTCAGCCCATTTTGTAAAATAGTCTATGGCTGTCAAAATAAAAAACTTGTTCGGATGAAGAAGGGGGATTAATAGGACCAATAAAATCCAATCCCCACTTTGAAAAAGGAAAGTCTAGTAGGATAGGTTGTAATGGCATGGTTGAAAGGCGTTATTTCCCAACAAAATTTTGGCACTTGTCACAAGACCTCGAAAAAACATAAGAGCCATGAAAGATTGAAGGCCAATAGTTTCCTTTTCTAATAATCTTGAAATAAGTAGTTTTAGCATAAAAATGACCCCCTACATGAATGACAGAATTTGATGAGCCATGAGCTTCTTGCAACAGTTTATGTGTGTCTTCATTGTTTACACAGCGAAGCAACACACCATTAGCAGATCTTCGAAATAAGAAGTCTCCTATACTGACATATATTGCGTATTCAATATGGAGTCTTCTCCTTTGATGAGTGTCTAAGTTGTCTGGACATCTTTGGTTCTGTAAATAATAAACCAAATTCTTGTACCAAGGATGTTCTTACATAGGGAGGATCTGATCATCAATGTAAAAGAGAGTTGAAAGGGAACTATCTTCTTGATCAATTTCTTTACCCTTCTCAACATGATGATCCAAGTGAAGGGCTAGGTCACGTCCCTTGATAGTGGTAGAAGTCACGATATTCAAATCAAGCTCCTGGATCTTGGCAAGCCAATGCGCAAGTTTTCCTAAAATATAAGTCTGTGAGAGAAAAAACTTGACAGCATGCAAAGGGACCTTTACCAACGTATGCTTAACTGAGATGTAGTGGAGAAACTTTTCAACATCCTTAACAAGAGAGAAAGCATGTTTCTCAATAAAATAATATTTAAATTCATCATCAGACAAACTTTGACTCATGTATTCTACCGGTTTTTCATTTCCTTGGTCATCATTTTGCATGAGGATAGCAGAAACTGCCTCCTCAGTAGCATTAGTATATATCATGAATTGATTCTCAAATTTTGGCTTCACCAAAACCAGTGCAGAACGGATTTCTTTCTTAATCCCTTCAAAATCATTTGCGACATTGTCTGTCTAAGAAAAATAATGATCTTGCTTAAGAAGATTATGAATTGGCTTGACCATCACAGCAAAATCTGGGACAAACCTACGGACAAAGTTAATAACTCCCATAAAATATTGAAATTTTTTCTTGGAAGTGGGAGCAGGAAGATTAAGGATAGCAGAAATCCTTTCAGGATCGATGCTTATGCCTGAATCGGAGACGATGTGTCCCAGGATTTTTCTCTCGGTAACACCAAAAATGGACTTGGAAGGATTTAGAGAAATGCCAAATTTCCTACATCGCATGAGAACTTTTCTCAAATGACCAAAATGATATGATCAGGTTTTAGAGTATATCGTTAAGTCATCAAGGTAGATCTGAATGATCTTACCGATCAAATCGTCAAAATATAATTGCATATCTCTTTGAAAGGTGGCACCTGCATTAGATAAAACAAAAGGCATACGCTCATAAGAAAAGGTACCCCAACGAGTAATAAAGGTGGTTCTATATTTATCTACCCTTTCTACCTTGATTTGATTGTAACCGGAAAAACCGTCAAGTAAGGACATCATTTGTGACCCTGCAACTTGCTACAAAATCATTTCCATGTTAGGGAGAGGGAAGTGATCTTTTATGTTAGCTCGATTTAATGTGCGAAAATCAACACATAATCTGATCCGACCAGTTGTTTTCCAAAAAGGAACCAAATTTGAAACCCACTCAGAATACTTTACCGAAAAGATGATTCCAACCATCAAGAGTTTTTCCAACTCCTTTTGAATAGTTGCTTCTAGCACAGGGTTAATAGGTCTTTGTTTCTGCCTGAATGGTTTTACGCCTTCTTGAATGGGGATGGCATGTTGTATAAGACTAGGATAAAAAACCATGAAGATCCTCATAAGAGCAAGAAAAAACATATTGAAATTCACCAAGCAGCTTTGAAAACTTCACTCTCTCTTCATCTGAACATTTGGCACCTATTTTAACATTCTTTGGAGTCTCGTGTATCCCAATGTTCAAGGAGATGGTTTTACCCATCTTTCTTTTCGACTCCTCTTCTTTATGTTTCTCCTTGTTGCCTACATCACTTGAAGAAAATGAACTCTCTAGAGGAGTCAAGCCTTTAGGAATCTTGTTATCTTCTATGGATATAATTTTCTTAGGCTTAAAAGGTTCATTTTGGAAAAAATCACAAATGCTCTCATTATTAGGGAAGACCTGCCAAGATTCTATATTGTTGGGGATATATGGACAATATAGAGATTGGAAGGTACAATCAGGTTTGTGTGGCATAAGTTGTCTAGTAGGAGAAGCTGCGAAAACAGCTAGTCGATCAACCATTGAATTTAGTTCCCTCTTTACACGAGTGATATTGAAAGATAATAGGTTCAAGCTAAGTTCCCAAACAATTTGGGTGTACTATTTCATCAACTTGTTGCTAAGGGAATAAACCTTACGTACAAGGTTAACAATGAGCTCAGAATCCCCAAAAATTGAAAGGTGACCACAGCCCAGATTATAGGTGTTTTCAATGCCTAATAATAAAGATTTAAATTCTGTGACATTGTTTGTGCAAGAAAACTCCAACCTATAAGAAAAGTTATGGATTTTTCCTACAGGATAAATCAAGACAATGTGAGCTCCTTTACCTTCATTAGAGCATGAACCATCAAAGTGCATGTGCCACACACCATCATCTAAATCAATTTGTTCCAAAGGAATATTATTCTCCTCAGCAAAGATGGAATACACTCCTAGGTCCTCTTTGATATAGTTTACATTAGGTTGTGGGACACTCTCTATGTAAGGTGATATCCTTCTTTCTCTAAGGACTGTAATGTTTTTTTTTTGTTTCGAGGAACGGATAAATGTGTTCCGTCGAGATAGAGGTATCCACCCGTTAATGCTTGTCAATATCTTCCTAAGATGATTGATTAATTTCTTACTAGCATATAGATTACCTGAATGTTGAGGGTTGTCCTTAATTCAGAATGAGCACACAAAACTAAAGTCCCATCTTTAATCTCACCTATGGTCTTTTGTTGCAGACTATTATAGGAGAGCATGCTTCTGGATTTTTCATTTGTACAAGACAAGCCCAACTCTTCCATAATAATATCTGACATCAAACTTGGGTTGAACCACCATCAATGACGCAATAATGGGCAATCTTATCCATAGTTTTTACAGAAATATAAAAATGGGGTTTTTTTACAGGGTATCTAAATTTATGTACACCTACTTTATTTACAGAAGAATCCTATTCATTTACCTCTTCAGAAAGATTGGCTACAATGGACATGAATTGTTTCAGATGAATATGTTGTTCGGGGATGACAACCATGTCTAGAAGGGTTTCATCTGCTTTGATGTTGGCCAAATGATTCAAGATATTGTATCTGGAAGAGGGGAGAGGGGGAGTGATTCCTTGACTCTCACAAAATTTAGGAATCTGGAGAGTAGCAGCGGTTGAGGATGAGCTCGGGCTAGAAGAACTGCGGGGAGGATCAAATTTTTCCTTGGGAGCATAGGCTTTGTTCCTAGTATTAATGACTATGACGTCTTCTGGCTCTGGCAAGTCTAGGAAAATGATAGGAGATTCTAGTCTTTTACCAAATATCTTATCTATGGCACTCTTCTTTACCTCACATCTAGTTTCCTCATGGGGTTTCTCGCAAAAGTTACACCAACTCCGAGGCAGGATAACTTTAGGCTGAAAATTGTTTTCAATCGGATTTCTAAAGGGGGGTGTAGAAAAGGATGAATCTCCAGGGGTGAGAGGGGAGACAATACCCTTTTTCTCAAATTCTATCATACAGTTTTTCATATCTTGTACCAGTTGTAAGAGAGAGGACATGTTTATCCATCTAATTGATTCTCCCTGGGGAAGACCAGTTCTTTCAACCTGTTTTTCATACTCTGAACAAACATGAAGAGTGGAACCGAGATTATCAATGGCTTTTTCCTCAAGCCTATGATGGTAGGGGGAAGGAAATGCATTGTAGTAATGCATGAAAGCGTCTTGGTTCTAAGGGAAGATAAGTTCAGGGATTTGATTGTATAACTTGGTGAAACACAAGTTGAAAGACTTGATGGTCTCACCATCCCTATAGGTGACATTATTGTATTCCCTTAACTTCTCGGTGGGGATTTTGGATTGCCCATAAGTGGACCGGAACCAATAGATTAAATCCTCCCAAGTAGAAAAAATCTTAGGAGGAAGGTAAAATAAGTCGGTCACTTCCTTTCCTTCCAAGGAATTGACGAACAAGTGCATGCAAGTGTCATTGTCATTGCCCCCTATGCTATGACAAGCATTAGAAAATTCCACCAGGTGTTTTTTTTTACTGGCAATGTTATTTCCTGGAAACTTAGGCAGATGCTCTTTAAACTTCAGAAGTGGATGAGTATCAGGTGCTTGGTTAAGAGGAGAGGACACATGCCACGGTGTGGTTTTAGCATCTTCTTCAAACTGAAAATTCCCATACTTTTTAATGACCTTGGTGGGATTTGTGGTAGATTGTACAGGGATATGGTGGCTATATAAGATACCAATCACTGATGATGATGAATATTGAGAAGATGAAGCACTTCTAATGCCGCCAGAACCACCACTAGATGCCATCTTGTGGATGATAGACGAGGGAAAGAAAGACGAATTGGATGAATCAAATAAATTCCTCCTTAGAGGAATTTTTTTTTGGGCAGACAACACAACGTTTCTTCTTCCTATTTCAGCAATAGGATTGATTTCAGGTGACAATCCTCTTCTTCTTCTATAAGCATGAGAGTCTAAGGACACGAAAGAAATGCCAAGTCTTGGAGAAACAAAAAAGGTTACTGTTGATTTCTGGGTTGTCTATGTCTAGCTTCCAATTGTTCTTGAGCACTAACATCTCCTTCAATTTTCGCCTAAGAAAGGTTAAGCTCAACATAGGTATTGGTAGTGTCTAAGATGGTATTAAACAGATTCAAAGCAATGTTGGTCTGAACTTGAAGACCAGGCTCAATATTGGGCTGCCTTGCAACAGGGACAATTATTAAGAATAAAACAGTCAAAGAATCAATATCAGAAAAGAAAGATATATCGATGAAAACCGAGTATAAAAATTAACCAGAGAGATATTGAAGATCTCCCCAGTATGGTCGCCAAATAAATGTTGAGGAAAAGATATGAAATGATCTTAATCGATCATTTTCAGATTCTTCTTGGCTAAAGAAAAATAGACAGGAATATCACCCTATGTTTATATCCAACAAAAATAACATCCTAACTCACAAGTATTAATTACAAGTGCTTAAGCTAGTCTTTTATCAATGAAAAGCTTTCTGAAAAATTACTTTTTATGTAATTTTCTGAACATAACAGTTGCTGAAATAAATGTAAAGACAAAAGTAAAGACACGAAGATGATAATCAAGACAGATGAGACATAAAGCAATCCTTTAATTCATTCCAATTCACCAAAGAGTCATTTTCTTTACAAAATCTCATACAAAAATTTTGGACCAAAGTCAAACTTAGACATCCCCGATGGAACATACAAAAGGACCTCTAACAGAAAACCAAAACTGAACTTTAAAAGTTGGATCATATTTCCACAGATTTCTTCCCACTCGACTCTACACAATAGCTTTTGTCATCCATGAAAACTAATTCACAACAGACAAGTCTACACAGACTATCAAAGATAGATTAACACCTCTGAAAAAAAAGTGTCTGAATGATGTAATTCAGCCCTGAATATTGTTGTCTACAATAAGACACTGCTATCATAAAACAGAAGTAAGCTTGTGATGAATAAATGAATGAATGAAAACTGAACTATCTCAACATAAACTCAAAGAGAAAACCTTAGTATTCTTATGATTCTATCCTTCCTTTTGTTCCTCTCTTTCCTTTTGATTTTAAACAAATTAGAATTGGTTGAAGTATTTGAACCAACTCATTAGTTAAGTTAATTAAAAGACTCAACCAACTTTAGTTAGGGGGAACATGTTGGANGGGGGGGGGGGGGTGACTCAATTATATATATAAGCTTGAAACTTTTCCTGTTCTTTTCATGCATGAATCTTTCTATATTATTATTCAATGTGTTGTTGATAACTTAACATGCATAGATACACAATATTTGATCAATCACACAAAATACACAAAGAGACTGATTTTCATGAGGAAACCCATAAAGGGAGAAAACCTCTTCTTCTTAGGATATCAATCAAGCTCCAACTTTCATGTACATCACAGTCTTTGAGAACCAACTCAAATATGAGGTTACAACCTTAGATAACAAGCTACAACTTGATGAGAGCACCAACTCTCTGGTTTCTCTAGCACCCACTAGAAGGAAGCACCAACTTCCAGTCACACAGGCACCAACCTATATAACATAGAACAATGGTTCTCCCTTGCACCACCCTACCACCCTACTTTTTTTGGTTGCAACCATATGGAAGCCACAACTCCCTTTGTTCAAGCACCCACTTGAAACTCTGAGGAAAACAATCCTCACTAGCACCACCCTACCACCCTGAGATATAAAACTTTGTTACAAAAATTTATTACAGTGATACAATATTTTTCAAATGGCTTACCAGTCTCATCATTGTTCTACTATACTGCTCTGCTCTACCTCTGATATGATCTGTTATAGCTCAATACCTTCTTCATCTTCTGTCCTCTGCAAATTATGCATATTTTTGCTTCTATGTTGCGCTCTTTCTCCTCTTGCACACCATTGCCTCTATGTTCAGATTTTCTACTAAATTTCATGCTTTGTGCACACTTTTCATTCTATGCATTGCGCCTCTTATATACTCTTCTAGTCCTCTACACAACCTCCTTCTACCCACATGCAAAACTATCAGGAAAATATCTTCACTCTTCTCTGTTCTACATGTTTTTATCAAGCCAAGTCCTCTACGAGATAATCCACACAACTCTTAGTCTTCTTTGGTGGTTATACTAAGTTTTTTCATCATTAATGGCTTACATTGAGATTATTGTCTTCTCTGGAAGTTACAGTCTTCGACACTTTTCCATCTTTCAATTGTCTCTATGATGATCCTTCATTCCTCTGGAAATTATCTCGAAACTCTTCAGCTCCTCTGGCAATCACCCTGAAGCTCTTTGAATTCTCTGGCAGATACAATCAGTCGTTTATGGTGGTTACAATCAGTTTGTTCCAGAAATTACAGAGAGAACCTTCGCACACTCATCCCTTTGGTACCTTTTCCCTTTCTGTGAAAACTACAGAGTGGGCACTAGCTTTTCTGGCTAAGCCCCTTCTTTTCACGTGACCACGAACTGTGATCAAATGCCTATCCAAAAGGGCGCTTCATGACTTCATTCATCGGATATTCTGCTACGAGTCACCTAGAATCTCCCAACACTCGAAAATCTGAAGTACATCATGCCATATCAACAGTCCAAGACCCTCAATGATCCGACGGTTAAGATCTCATCTTCGTACTTCAAGACTTCGATACTCGCGATGTCGGAAGTTAGAGCACTTCCTTTCTTCGAGGTTTGAACTCCTGAAATCTGAAATTCATCGTGTCAGATCCACGGTCCATGACCTTCCTCGATCAATGGTTTTGATACCCTTCACAAACGTGTGAGTTAGCTCTCCTACTTTCTTCGATGTTCAAACTCCCAAATATACACTTGCCATATCAATGGTCCATATCTCTCAGTGATCCAATAGTCGAGATCTCCTCTTCTCGTTTCGCAACTACGTGCTTCGCAATGTCAAAAGTTGGCTCACCTCCCTTCTTCTGATTCCCGAACTTGTTCTTGCATCAGATCGATGGTCCACAATCCTCCACGATCCAATGGTCCAGATCAAATCACGAATTTGCACTTTGAAACTTCGTCTCTAAGAGATCTTTGCCTGGCCTCCTTGCAAATCTTTCGAAGTTCGAATCCTTGAACTTCGCTCACATCAGATCGACGGTCCACAATATCCTGCGATCCAATGGTCTGGATTTCCTCTCCTGCATGTGCAGAGAGCTAAGGCTCGCGCACCTTGGTTTGATCGGATGGTTGTTGGTATTCCAAATCATTGATCCAATGGCCACTGTCACTCTCCCTCCTAAGCTTCCAACTTCCTCCGACTTATAATATTTTCTAAGTATTAAAAGGCTTTGACCTTTGTTCCTCCTACAAGTCTATCTCTTGGACCTCGTCTACACTTCTGGAAAGAATTTTCCCTTCTGAGTTTTCTCACCAATGTAATGGTAAATTTTCTCTCTCTTACGAGCTTTTGATTTCATTCAGATTCTCAAAGGGTTTTGATCCTTTGGAACTCAATGGCCTTTCTATAGCAACCCTGACAGTCCTGTGCTCATCCTCCTGATCTTGTAGACAATAATTCCCGATGCTATCATCATTGCTTTCTTGTTTTCCATCATTGTCGCCAATATTCCATTGTCATTGTTATTCTTGCCATCAATGACAAGCACACTCTTCCTATAAACATGCCAACAATCTCCCCCTTTGGAATTGATGACAACCCTGAAAGGTTGCACTATACTACTTAGCCCTCCAACTGTAGCATCGATACTACACCTTTTTCTCTCCCTTTGACATCAATTTCAAATAAAACTGAGAGTGACGTTATTATCCCTCTGATCAGAGATACAATAAGAACTCTCCCCCTGATCAGATAGACTGTTTTAACTTGATAACAGTGTCACGCCTAACTTCTAGCGTAGATACTCAAACTAAGCTTTTGCAAGCAGTTTAGTGAAGATATCAACAATCTGATCTCCAAGTCTGCAAGTGTCTGAATCATCCACAATACTTGGGTACAACAAGTGGTAGCTTGCAATGTATTCAACTTTTGTAGTCGATAAGGAAATGGAACCTTGCTTCTTTCTCAACCATGCTACAAGAGAATCTCCTAAGAAGAATATGCCTCCACTCATGCTTTTCCTTTCATCCATGCATTTAGCCCTATTAGCATCTGAATATACTGATAATTGAAATTTTTTATTCTTAGGATACCATAGGCCATAGTTCATAGTTCCTTTCAAGTATCTGAATATTCTTTTCACATCCATCAAATGACTCTATTTAGGTGTAGACTGATACCTTTCTACCATTCCAACAACATGCATTATGTCTGGACGAGATGTTATGATGTACAACAGGTTTCCTATCATAAACCTATATGAACTCTGATCAGCATCAGGTGAGTTAACATCCTTTCTTAACTTGCATCCAGTGACCATAGGTGTGATCATAGGTGTAGAATCTTCCATTTGAAACCTTTTCAACATTTCTCTTAGATATTTCTCATGAGAAAGAAATATTCCTCCAGACCTCTGAGAAATTTGCAGACCAAGAAAAAATGATAGTTCCCCTATCATAGACATTTCAAATTCAAACTTCATGGAAGAAGAAAACCGTTGTACCAATGAAGCATTATTATTATCAAAGATGATGTCATCTACATAGATCAACACAATGAGCAAGTCATTATCCTCTGTTTTGAATCATTATTTTCAATCTGATCCAATTCCTCATTCATTAATTTTAACCAATTTAAATCTTTAATGGATTCATTAAAGTTCTTGGGTTCCACCATGGATATGAAGGTTATAAGTGAATTCTTGGTGTCTTTGATTATCCTTCTCCTAGTTAGTACACATTTGTCTTTCTCACCAATTATATGACTTGCAGGATGATTCTTTTGAGTAATTATGGAGGAAGGATTTGATGATGATCGTTGTCTTGACTCTTCTTGTCTGGGTGTCTCTTCTTCACCTGATTCTTAGCTAACACCTTAAAAATTTTGAACTTCTCAAATACATCATATTTTTCTCTCAGAAAGGAAACCCACATAAGTATGGAGAAATCATCAATGACCAACATAAATAGCATTCTCCTCATGTTCCTTCCTTTCGCGATGGTCCACACAGATCCATATGAATAATTTGAAGTGGTTTCTCTGAAGATGTGAAACTCTTTGATGTGAATTGAGCACGAGTCAGCTTCCCCATTTGATAGGATTCGCATACAGAGTTACGAGGCTTAGATATTGTTTGGAATATCTTTCACAACACCTTCATTATTCAGTTTGACAATATGATCAAGACTCATCTGTCCAAGCCTTCTGTGCCATAACCAAATTTCATCAAATTTTCTTGAATGACATCCCTCCTTATCTTCCTTTAGAACATAGACATTGTTTTCAGTTCTAACCCCTTTTGCAATCAACTCTCATGTGTTCACTGTTTTTATTTTACAATCCTTGGGAGTGAAAGTGACTTCACATACTCTATCACACACCTAACTAACACTAAGAATATTATGCTTTAATCCATCAACAAATAATACATCTTGAGCTTTGTCTCTTCCATTACTTAAGCTTGCTAGACATTTACCTCCGATCTTTCCTAGAGCATCATTTCCAAAAGTCACATTTCCTTATTTACTTTCTTTGAGTGATAGGAACTTACTTTTGTCACCTGTCATATGAATGGAACACCCATTGTCAATATACCAGTGGTTCTTCTGTCTTTGAGATGACAACACTAATCCACACTTGTCATATTCTTTCTTTTTCCAAACCTTGACGTTTTCAGCTCTGTAATTTGAATCTGGATTATAGTTCTTTAAGCGACAGTATGCAGCTTTGTGTCCATAATTATGGAAGATGTAGCATTCTGGCTCATTGAATAAAGGATCATAACAATTGTTATGCTCAATCTACGTATTTTTCCTAGCCATCACATGATTTGCAATCTGTGGTTGTTTGTTAATTGCATTTCTCACTATTTGTTGTAGTAGATATTTATTCCTTGGGTGTCTTGATTTCTCATGTCTAAATCTTAAGGAACAATTTACATCTTTGTGGCCAAAGTTAGAACAGTAGAAACAATATCCATAGAAAAAATCTATGTACCTAGAAAATGGTTGTCTTGTTTGAGCAGGTCAATTTCTTCCATGCTGATGATTTCCTTGAGCAGAGGGTGTATTATTTCTTTATTCTACAGATTCAATTATGGCACCTTTTTATTTACTCCTCCTTGGCGGTTTATTATCTTCCTTTGTTTCTGTAGGTTTGTTGTTGCCATTGGTTGTAGATTTGAAAAACTTGACGGATTTTTTGTTGTTTGGCTTACCACTACTTGATCCCTATTCATAACCCAAAAAATTTTTCAACTTTGGATTCCTTTGTTGATTCAGAATGGTGGCTAATCCTTCTGAGGCTTTGATACTTGACATATTCTGGTGATACAAGGCTTGAAGCTTCTCCAACTCTTTTCTAGTTTTCACTACTTCTTCTTCCAGATATTTACATCTCACCTTCTTCTGTGATAATTGTTGTCTTATAATATATTCTATTTTCTTTTCTTCTTCTAATTCTACTTTTAACAAAACAAAATCTTCACTTGGTTCTTTACCATTCTTTTCAAACTGCATCAAAAATTGTTTTTGTTTTCTCTTCTTAAGTCTGACTCTGTCAATCTTTTCTAAAGCATTGATTAGTTCACCTTCCATATGAACCAAAACTTATTAATAATTCATGTCACCACTTGTGTATTCATCATCAAGGTCTCCTATGGCCATAAGCATAAAATTATTCACTTTATCTTCACAAGATGAATTGTTATCCGTGTCTTCATAGGAGTCATCATTATTTGCACACAAACTTTTATTTTTACTATATTTCTTAAATTTTTATTGCTTTTCATCATCAGAGTTCTGGTCTTTTTTCTTGTGAGGAAACTTAGATGCAAAATGACCTATCTTACCATAGTTGAAACATTTAAATGGAATCTTGCCTTGGTATTTTCCTAATCCTTTCTTTAACCTTCTCACAAGTTTTGCCTCAATCTCATCTATATCGGAGTCTATGTTTTTCTCTGCTTTAAAGGATGCCTCTCTTGTAGTGGATATACCTTTGGTCATTCTCATTTCATAAGCAGTTAGGGTTCCCAGAATTTGATCTAGTGTCAACATTTTGAGATCGGTTATTTCCTTTATTACAGAAACCTTTGAGTTAAATCTATCAGGAAGACATCTTTATATTTTTTGGACTAGAAAAGATTCATCTATCATTTCACCTAGACCTTTCATAGTGTTGACAAGTTCTTCTATACGTAAGTACTTACTGATAATTTCATCTTCATCCATCTTTAACTACTCAAATTTCAGTTTGTGTGTCTGAATTTTTGCGTCTTTCACCTTTTCATTACCTTCATAAATACTTATCATCTTGTCCCACATAAATTTTGCTGAATCACAGTGCATGAATTTGACAAACTCGGCTTATGCAAGTCCACTGAGGATGGAATTCATTGCTTTTTCATTAAATATAAACTCCAACTTATCATCTTTTGAGGCCAATACTACAAGCTTCACATATCGAGTTTCAACAAAATCCCAAACATCAGCACCCAAAAACATTAAATATGTTCTCATCCTTATTTTCCAGAAGCAAAGTTTGTTCCATCAAATAGAGGGGATCTATTAGTTGAACTTCCTTCATGACTATTCATGTTCAAGCTTATGGATCTACCTTTGATCAAAGGAACCCGCTCTGATACCAATTGTTGGAAAAATAACTAAGAGGGGGGGGTGAATCAGTTATATATATATATATATATATATATATATAAGCTTGAAAATTTTCCTATTCTTTTCATGAATCTTTCTAGATTATTATTTAATGTGTTGTTGATAATTTAACATGCATAGTTATACAATATTTGATCAATCACGCAGAATACACGGAGAGACTGATTTTCGTGAGGAAACCAATAAAGGGAGAAAACCTCTTCTTTTTAGGATGTCAATCAAGATCCAACTTTCATGTACATAATATTCTTTGAGAACCAACTCAAATATGAGGCTACAACCTCAGATAGAAAGCTACAACTTGCTGAGAGCACCAACTCTTTTGGTTTCTCTAGCACCCACTAGAAGGAAGCACCAACTCCCTGAGTGTTCCAGCACTAACTAGATGGAAGCACCAACTTCTAGTCACACATGCACCAACTTGTATAGCAGAGAACAATGGTTCTTCCTTGCACCACCCTACCACCCTGTTTTTTCTGGCTGCAACCAGATGGAAGCCACAACTCCATGTGTTCAATAACCCACTTGAAACTCAGAGGACATCAGTCCTCCCTAGCACCACCCTACCACCTTGAGATATAAAACTTTGTTACAGAAATTTATTATAGTGATACAGTATTTTTCAAATGGCTTACCAGTCTCATTAGTGTTCTGCTATACTGCTATGCTCTACCTCTGATATGATCTATTACAGTGCAATACCTTCTTTAGCTTCTATCCTCTGTGACTTATGCATATTTCTGCTTCTATGTTGCGCTCTTTCTCCTCTTGTGCACCACTGCCTCTCTGTTTAGATTTTTTTTTTCATTTCATGCTTTGTGCACACTTTTCATTATATGCGTTGCACCTCTTATATACTCTTCTGGTCCTCTGCACAACCTCCTTCCACCCGCATGAAAAAATATCAGAAAAATAGATTCACTCTTCTCTATTCTGCATGTTTTTATCATGCCAAGTCCTCTGCGAGATAATCCACACAAATCTTTGTCTTCTTTGGCAGTCATACCCAACTTTTTCGTCATCAGTGGCTTATCCTGAGATTCTTGGCTTCTCTAGCAGTTACATTCTTCGACACTTTTCCATTTGTCAATTGTCTCTATGATGATCCTTCATTCCTCTGGAAATTATCTCGAGACTCTTCAGCTCCTCTGGAAATCACCCTGAATCTCTTCATATTCTCTGGAAGATACAATCAGTATTTTCTGGTAGTTACAATAAGTCTGTTCTGGTAGTTACAGAGAGAACCTCCATGCACTCATCCCATTGGCACCTTTTCCCTTCCTAATAAAACTACACAGTGAGCGCTAGCTTTTCTGGCTAAGCCCCTTCCTTTCATGTGACCATGAACTGTGATCAGACGCCTACCCAAAAGGGTTCTTCGTGACTTCACACATTGGATATTCTGTTGAGATTCACCTAGAATATCTCAACTCTCAAAACTCTGAAGTCCATCATGCTATATCAACGGTCCAAGACCCTCAGTGATCCAACGGTCTAGATCTCCTCTTTGTACTTCAAGACTTTGCAACTTGCGATGTCAGAAGTTAGAGCACTTCCTTTATTCGAGGTCCGAACTCTCGAACTACGAACTTTGTCGTGCCAAATCAACGGTCCATGACCTTCCTCGATCAACGGTTGTGAACACCTTCGCAAACTCGTGAGTTAGCTCTCATACTTTCTCTGATGTTCAAACTCCCAAATCTACGCTTTCCAGAGCAACGGTCTAGATATCTCCATGATCCAACAGTCAAGATCTCCTCTTCACGTTTCGTGACTACGTGCTTCGTGATGTTGAAATTTGGTTCACCTCCCTTCTTCGAATTCCTGAGCTTACACTTGCATTAGATCAACAGTCCACAATCCTCCATGATCCAACGGTCCAGATCAAATCGTGAATTTGCACTTCGCGACTTCGTCTCTTGGAGATTTTTGCCTAGCCTCCTTGCAAATCTTTCAAAGTTTGAATCCTCGAACTTCTCTCGCGTCATATCGATGGTCCACAATCTCCCGCGATCCAACGGTCCAGATTTCCTCTCCTGCGTGTGCAGAGCGCTAAGGCTTGTGCACCTTGGTTTGATCGGATGGTTGTTGGTCTTCTGAATTGGTGATCCAACGACCACTGTCGCTCTCCCTCCTGAGCTTCTAAATTCCTCTATCTTAGAATATTTTCTAAGTATTCAAAGGCTTTGATCATTGTTCCTCCTATGAGTCTATATCTTGGACCTTGTCTGCACTTCTGGAAAGCATTGTCCCTTTTGAGCTTTATCTCCAATGTAATGGTAAATCCTCTATCGCTTCTGATATTTTGAATTCATTTGTATTCTCAAAGGGTTTTGATCCTTTGGACCTCAAGGGCCTTTCTACTACAACCCTAGTAGTCATATGCTCACCCTCCTGATCTTGTAGACAACAATTCACGATTCTATCATCGTTTCTTTCTTGTTTGCCATCAATTTTTCCAATATGCCATCATCATTGTTGTACTTGCATTCAATGACAAGCACACTCTTCCTGTAAACATGCCAACAAAAAGTAATAATCATAATAAGGGTTATAAATAAATAATAACTAGTAGGTGGGACCCCTTGTGACTCCCTTTATTCTTAACAATCATAACATACTAGTCAATTAAGAAAAACACACCTCCTTGTGACTCCCATCATCATAGTAACATTTGGAAATTTATCTCAATAATGTTTTCAATTGTTTCCAAAATATATTACCAACATATCCAATAAACATGCCATACGAAAATTTGAAGTCAACTGTCATCAACAATAATAAACAAAAACTTAAAATCCATATTTCTTGGTTTTTTTAGGCAATCTTTCCCTTGTTGATGCTATCATATTTTATTCCTTCTGAACCTGACTTAGGGTGTGTGGAATCTTCAAGACTCATCTTCCTGATCATATGAGGGAAATCGTCCTTCCAATGTAAGTGGGAGGACACGGATTTACCATAATTATCTGACGATGTGGAAGGGGCAGTAGCGACCTTCTCTTTGACAGAGGTGAAGTACACCTCGATTTTCAGCCTTTTATTTGAATATCTCATCCATGTATGCGTGATTGATTAGAAAATAATATTTTAAATAACCATACATGAAAACTCTTAAAAATATAAAATAGATTTGGCTCAACAATGTATTAGACTCATGCAATCCAATCCATACAAATTGTTTTAATGTTCATCAGTGAGGAGGGGGTGAATAAAGGGTCCTAGT
>ML789501.1:411040-426753 GCA_009831015.1 Picea engelmannii | reverse complement strand
ATTACTTCTCAAAGACAACAACAATCAACTGCAAATCAAAGAAAACATCATGTAGTTCAACCAAGACACTGCTACTGCCAATTGTTTCAACACAAAAATTTTCTTAACTGTAACCAATTTTGGAACAGGGAGTGAAAAATGAATGTGAGAAAGTGGTGGGGTTGTAATTAGAGAAAAGTGAATTAATGATGGGGAATGAGAGCGTTTACAGTTCACAAAATTAATCGAGTAATCCATATATCCATTCCGTTAAAATGAGATATGCCAACCAAACAATCATCGTGACCAAATAAAAATTTATGTGTTTTAACTAGTTCACTGATCACAATCAAATGTCCACACAGTGACATCACAAGACAATATGCATTCCACACAGTCTGTAAGGAAGTTATGTTCCTTTCATTTATCCAATTTTCATCTTATAAAAATTCTCAAATGTATAATAGTAACCATTTCCACTCTGCTAATAATCAAATACAACCAATGCCCACACATTTCTTCTATCATCAAATACACCCAAAGTCGTGTTTCAAATAGTCATGAAGTTATACTATCACTGTGATCGGTCCTGTCATCTAAAATGAATGACATTCTTTAAACACATATAATGATATTCAACCCAATAATCCAAACTTAAATTGCAAAACCCTGGTCCTCATTCAAACAGAAAGACAACAACCATTATTCCAACCCATGTTATGCATAAAATAACTCAATCATGAAAGTGTAATTTTTTCATTGTACAAGCCCAATTAAATGTAACTCTAAATAATCAAAATTTTGCGCTATCCATCCAACACAAGGAGGTACCGACAACATGCCTGGCTTCATAAAAAAAATAATCTAATTGTAACAAAGTCGTGCTTAAAACTCTGTGCCTATTTCTGAGTGTGGAACCTAAAATTATCCATATTATACACAGCCAAAACCACCCAAAAATCCATGATGCAACATTCCCATTCTACAATTCCAAACACACAGTCACAATAATAACTCAACCCATCCTATCGAGCTATTAATCTAATATAGTATTGCTTCAAAATAATCAAGTTGCAATCAATCATGTTATGTAAAACTTAGTCTCATTGCTAATGACGCAATCAAGTAACCATAACGCATATGGTGGATGGAATTGCTAAAATCATCCTAGTTACAACAACCACTCCACCCCAAAATATCATAGTTATAATGACCATTTATTTGTGGTGAAGGAACACCACACATTCATTATGCATGAACATCATTAGACAATTGTAACCGATTTTGAGTCAAACATCCAAATAATCTTTAGTCCAAAATGACAGTGACTATGTATCAACCAATCAACCAATGCAATGTTGAGCCTATACTTGGACTATCATAACAATAAACAACCGACTTAACATGATATGGAAACCACACATACCCACGCAATGACATAGAATGAGGCTGTGACCTTCTCAACTAAAACCATATTGTATTATCAAACACAAAGACAATGACAGTGTATTTTGAACTATTCAATTAACAATGCAGGGTTTCTCCATTGTGATAACACAAGCAGTAAGTAGATATCAAAACCAACATGATTGTGACATGACCAACTAGGCAAGCCTGTACTCAATTTTGTTGAAAATACACAACCCTCCAACAATAACGAAGTAGAAAACCCAACAAGATACGCAGGTCTTCTCTATCAACCTTCAAACTTGTAGAGTTAAGGGTTTGTTATGTGGCTGACATAGGGAAATCTATAGCCAATTGCTTTCAATGGTGAAATATTTGAAGACCAACAATGCATATGCAAAGAGAACCACAACTTATTCGTGAACAGGTAACAAATCCCGCGACATGAGGGCTAAAACAGAAGGGTGAGGCTCCAATTCGACCAGAAAATGATATTTAACACATGCAGGATATAACCCACGTGGTTCTCCAATCAAGAAACCACAACGCTAAAGTGAAGACAAGGCCGAGAAAGAACCCAACAACCCACTATGCAGCCTTTAACGGTGAAAACAAACTAATGCTCAAGTGAACAGAATGCAGTGACACAGAGTGCTTCCAACCGTTAAACCCACAAAAAACAAAGACTGGATATAGCAACGAATGCGTGAGGATATCAAGGAACCCAAGACCAAACAAAAACCCTCCAACTAAACCAGCAAGGATAACAGAGAGCCCTTATGGCTTCTAATGCCTAGGATGGACCAATACACTATAACTTCAGACATTATCATAGAGAAAGCCACCAACAATTCATTTCAAAATCACAATTTTACACAGTCGCAATACTTAAGGAAAGAATAACCCATACATTTGAGCCAATATCTATTTCATAATAGAGTAGACTCATGGATGGCCAAAAAAATACATACATGTAATCCAATCACTTTAAAACGTGAATTGGTCGAATGGTTCCTCCCTTCTTGAAAATCGGAGCATAACCCCAACAATAAGGTTGAACAATAGCTTGACTAGGGTGGCGGCCATTGGAAGGGGTAAGGGTGAAGTGCAGTAAATGCACTTCACCTCCAAACTTAAGTTCATTCAATTTCTTAGTATGCGCCAACCCCTAATCCAACAAATCATCTAATTGAACCATACATTGAAACCAACAACCCTTAATTTCCAAGAGTACCACCCACATCTCGTCTTAACATTCCAAAACTATACTATAGTGCATGTTAACTGTGTTTTATATAGCTTTAATAAATCGCATGGCTATCATATGTTAGCTAGGATTTACCACGATCCTTTTAATGCATATAGTGTAGCATGTTAGTATAGAATAGTTCCTTCCTTTTGCATTTTTGTTTGCATTTCTTAATCTCTTTTAATTTTCCTTTATTTTTTGTTACTAACATATATCTTCTATAGGTGTCACGAGTAATAGATCGAAGAATAGATAGCAATGGTACCATCAATAACATAGGTCATTGTAACATAAAACCTGGGCTTGGAGCAGCAAAAGAGACACGTATAATATGCTTGATCCGTCATCCAAATAAAACAACATGTCATCAACCATGTAAGCAGTGTCGAATAGTAGCATAACATCAAAAAAAGAACTAGACCTGATCTACAATCTACAAGCGGGTCCCACCTACTAGTATTATTTAGCGTTATAATAATAGGATTTAGCAACACTTTGCGGGCAAAAACTTCGTTGCAATTTTAATCATCAACAAACTAGCAATGCATGTCACCTCCAAACTAAAGTTCATTCAATTTCTTAGTACACGCCAGCCCCTAATCCACAAATCATCCGATTGAACCATACATTGAAACCGACAACCCTTAATTTCCAAGAGCGCCACCCACATCTCGTGTTACGATTCCAAAACTATACCATAGTGCATGTTAACTATGTCTTATATAGCTTCAATAAATATCATGGCTATCATATGTCAGCTAGGATTTACCATGATCCTTTTAATGCATATAGTGTAGCTTGTTAGTATAGAATAGTTTCTTCCTTTTTCATTTTTGTTTGCATTGCTTAATCTCTTTTAATTTTCCTTTATTTGTTGTTATTAACATATATTTGATGCAGGTGTCACGAGTAATAGATCCAAGAATAGACAACAATAGTACCATCAATAATATAGGTCATTGTAACATAAAACTTGGGCGTGGAGAATCAAAAGAGACACATATAATATGTCTGATCCATAATCCAAATAAAACAAGATGCCATCAACCATGTAAGCAGTTTCGAACAGTAGCATAACATCAAAAAAAGAACCAGACCTGATCTCCAATCTACAAGGGGGTCCCACCAACTAGTATTATTTAGCATTATAATAATAGGATTTAGCAACACTTTGCGGGCAAAAACTTCGTTGCGATTTTAATCGTCAACAAAGTGCTCATTTTGATTCAACACCCCCCCCGCCGCCTCTCAGTATTCCAACAAGTCTTTCCTTGTTTAGTTGTAACATAACTCTATCTCCCACTTTAAATTAATTCTTAATTATGTGTTGATCATGCATGGCCCTATGATTTTCCTCTAACTTCTTCATCATCTCTTGTACTTACAAATGGATCTATCTAATATTTTCAAGAAATTTCTCTACTTTTAACACTTTTGTTGTGATGTCTTACCTCACTCCTCCTTGATGTCCATAAACAACAATTAAGGGCTAGGGTGGAAAAAATATCCAAAACAAGTTTCAAAAGGGGACTTACTAGCAAAAGTATGTATTTCTTTGTTATAAGAGTGTTGAATGTAGATCATATTTTCATCCCAAGTCTTTGGATGCTTCTAATTGTAACCCCTCAAAATATGTACCAATGTCACGTTGACTACTTATGTATTCCCATCTATATATGGATGGAATATTGTAGATATATATTGTAACACACCCACTATGGAATTCAAAAAATTTCGGCCTTTTCCATCTTTTCTCCGATGGACAGAATTCCCCGAATCCCTACGGGACCTGATACATACCCTACCACCCCTTATCCATACTCATATGATCAGCGGCTATGACCACAGGTCTTGCCGGAGAGGTTCTCCTGGCTTTCGTGATTCGGAAAAATCACAATGCATGTATTCCCTTGTTCATTTCGGGGTTTCATCCATCAGAATTTTGTGTCTAGTGAACACGAAAAAAGGGACCTTTGGAGATCCCGGGTACCGAAATGTCGAAATACCAAAACCATGTGTGCTAGTCCATTTCGGAACTTCGCCTATCGGGATTTCGCGATATGCGAGGACAGGAATATTTTGCATCTGGGCCTCTCGGAAGCTGAAACTCTAAAACATCATAACCTGTCCGCGCTCTATCATTTTAGGATGTCGCAAGTCGGGATTTTGGGAGTCGTGAGGACAAAAGAACTTCCTCCAGATATCCCAGGTTCCGAAGCACCAGAACATTAAATTCTAGTCATGCTATACTCATTTTGGGGTTTCATACTTCGGGATTTCGCGATATGCGAGAATCATGAGGTCTCGCACCTGGGTTTCCCGGGAGCCAAAACTCCGAAACACTGAACTCTAAAATACACTATACTATTTCAGGATTTCGCAAGTCGAGATTTCGGGACTGGCGAGTACAAGGGAATACACCCTTGAGTATTCTGATTTTCGATATGCCGAAATATCATAACATGTCCGCGTATCGTCCTTTCGGGATTACACCCATCAGGATTTCAGGACTGGCGAGTACAAGGAAGCTCGCACTTAGGTACCCCGGGTGTCGAAACACCGAAAGGTCCTAACCCCTCCACACACTGTCATTTCGGGTTTTCGTGAATCAGGGTTTCGAAACTGGCGAGTACAAGGAAACTCTCACTTAGGTACCCTAGGCGCCGAAACACCGAAAGGTACTAACCCCTCCACACGCTGTCATTTCAGGTTTTCGTAAATCAGGGTTTTGGGACTTCCAGATATAACGGAGATTGCCCTTTGGATATTTTGAATATTGAAATACCAAAATATCAAGATTTAGCCATACACTGTTATTTCGGGATTTCACGTATCGGGATTTCGGGAGTCGTGAGGACAAGGGTTCTTACCCTCTGATCTCCCGGGTGCCGAAAAGCCTAAATGCTTACCGATCGCCATGTGTATTCTACAATTGTACGGTCTAGATATCCCCATGGGTCTTGAAATCGATGGTCCCGATTTCTTCACTACTTACGAAGGTAAAAAGGGGTCGAGGCATTAACGCCTGCACTCCTTCATTCAATTTAATGGGCGTAAAAGGCCTTAGATCCTCCAAAAGAATCTCATTCGTGCATTTAGAAAGAGGAAGAGTATCCTGGGAACTAAACCACCGAAAGGTCCTTAATTCATCCCCACGCTATCATTTCGAGATTTCTCGGGTCGGGGTTTCGGGACTCGGGAGTACAAGAGGACTCGCACTTAGATACCCCGGTTGCCAAAACTCTGAAATATCAAAGTCTAGGAATACCATTGTCTCTCATGCAGGGTTTTTCAGACTTGTGTCATCAAATCCTTCGGCAGATTCTTGGGTAAACTTTAAAAAGGGTGTCCCTGTGGGAAGATCTATCCAAGGAATTACTTGAGATAAAATAAGGGAAATAAATTTCCTGAGAACATACTTGAAAATCTGTATTAGTTCAGTATATATATACATATATATACATACATATATATATATNACAACCATCATTTCGGATCAAAACACCATGCAGACAGTTTTATACTAAAACCATTCATAATTGCACATACTATGAGCATACATGTCATCATATAAATTTTAGGATACAAGATATAAAACACTTATCAGAAAAACACCAGGTGATGCAATTGCTGAGAGTGGTGCTCGTTTCCACCCAACCATAGGGTCAGCGACTCCGAATAGATTTACCACTAGCCACCCCCGAGCTAGACCATGATGATTGAGACTCTCTGTCTTTGTACTTCAGTGATCGAGAATGAAGGTTACTCTCCTTCTTCTCTGCTATCACTCACTCTGTATTTTGTTCTAGAGTTCTTTCGATCTTTTCCCTGCGATCTCTCCCTCGTGTCCCCTCCCACACCTTTTACCTTCTTTTTCTTTCCTGGCGAGGTTGTATGTGGCACGAATTCCCCTGCGGTGGTCAGGTTTGAGGCCTCTACAAATGGGCGGTTCACCCCCATCCCTCATTAACTCATGAGGAGCCTCTTCACCTACCATCCTGGTGAGTAATTCATTTCGGGGCCAGCGAGCCGCTCTTGGTTCTCCAGGCCAGTGAAGACCAAATACGGTTTGGTTCGGTGGAAGTTAACGCCACCATTCCAGGTGCCTTCCACCACCTTTCTTCAGCTATCGTGGTCTCTTTGTTAGCACATCCCCCTCTCAGCAGTTATATATATATATATATATATATATATATATATATATATTCATAACATTATTTACATTCATGGACCTTTTTACTAAGGTCCACTCAAATCAGACATTCACATCTTTGAGTTTTCCATAGTTCTTGGGCAGTATAGTTATTTTTATAGACTGGGGGAAACAGGGTGTTACATATATAACTTTATTTCCATCTTCTCCCAAAGTGTAGTCCAAAAGGCTTTGACAAAGTTAGTATCCCTATATGATATGATGCTCCTTGGTATCCCAAAGTGCACCCAAACCTATTCAAATAACATATTTAATACTTAATGTCTTTTGATGATATTTTGTTGATTTTCATATTGTTCGAAATCTCAACAACAACCTCATGAGGATTAAATCCCCCTACATTTTTAAAGAGTTGGTGATCCTTTGTTATTGCTTAAGATAAATTATAAACATACAGTTTAAAAATAAAAATCATATTCACAAAGAAAGGTTCCTAAGATAAGGACTAAGAACTTATTCAAAAAGAAAATATGATATATGTACAATATTATACAAAAGTAAAGAAAACATTAGATAAAATCGACTTATTCCTCACATCCATCACAATGTAAGCATGGGTTGATCATATCATAAGATAGAATAGACATAAAGCCACAATGTAGAGAAATTTAAATGAGTATTTTATTTAAAACTAAAAAAGAATATGATAAGAACACTTCAAAAATATCATACTCAAGAATCTCAAAGTTTGAGGAATCATTAAAGTTGTGCCCCGAAATAGATCTATGGGGAGTTCAAAAAAAAAATTGTCTATGTTTACAATGAAACTTTAAATTTAAAATAAAAAATTGTTTTTCCAAACGGACTTGGATGGGGATCTTGTGGACCTTGAAAACATAGACATGGACCTAGAATAAAGACAAAAAAATGATCAGATATCAAATATGAGTTTTCAGAAAATGAAAAGACACAACTAGATGATTTCTAGGCAACAAGTATAGAAGATGGGGAATTATGAAGAATGACCACTTGACTTACAATGATGGAATCTCTCTCTTTCATTTGTTGGTTGGGGTTTCTTTTATATTCTCTTTTGTTGGAACTACCCAACTGCAACTACTTCTTCTTGATCTGATTCGGTCATTTTAATTAAACCATTTTTTAAGCAATTCTCAATATATTCTCTCATTGGTTCAACAGTTATTTTTTGTGTCACTTTAATATAAAATAATGAATTTTCCATATCTTTAAAATCCATCGAGAGTTGATGAAGGGTATCCTCAATATCATGATTTTTATTCACATAACGAACCAACCAACTCTCTACCTCTGTCTCTGAATATTCGGTCAGGTTGTTGAAATTTTCCATTGATGCAATCTTTAACGAGTTCAACTTTTCTTCCATTTGTTCCTTTGACAAGAGTATTGAATTCATAATTAAGTGTGGGTCCTCCACATCTTTGGTCGACCTGGATAGTTATAATCCAATTCAATTTAAATACAATTCACCTCATTTTACACTTATGACATCACACTCAACCAACATCCCTTTTAAACTTTTGATTCTCTTGAACCAACATGCCTTTAATTCTTTTAAATGGATCATCGAAGGAAAATCCTCTTATTTTCTCTGAAATTCACTAAGACCTGAAACTCTTGCAATAAAATTAGAAATAGCCCCTTTGTAAAATTATTTATCATTTTCAAGACCTACTTGAAGATGTTGTTGGAAATGTGTCATTCTAGAGCCTAATGAGACAAAGTTGATTGCTAACTCCCAGGTTTCAAGAATCAGGAACATTCTCTTTTGAATTTTTTAACCGACATATCTCCTTATGGTAGCAAGCAAACTTGATGTTCATTTTAATCTTGAGATTGATTATGGTCTTTCTTCAAGAGTTCTTAAGGGTTGTATGGTGGTGATAGGACTAGAAAACAATGGTGGGGGGATTAAGGCATTTTCCATTTCTCCAACTCTATCTTTTAGAAATACATTTTCATTCTCTATATATCTAATTGAAATTTTTAAAGCTTATATTGTGGCCTAATGGAGTTCTATGACCTTGGAGGGTGGAACCCCATGAAAGTCAAATTTTGAATTCCATTTTTCTTGAATCTTCTTATTTTTCTGCATTGACTTTTTCAATAACTAACTTTCTTGAATTTGTGTTGAATGTGGAACGATGTATGGTAAGAGACTCCTCTTCAAATATGATTGACTCTTGAGTAGCCAATTCTTTCACAATTTTTCTACTTTCTTGTTGCCTCTGCTCTTCACCTAGAATTCTATTTCTTCAACATTTACATCGATTTCCATATCTTCCCGGACAATTTCATATCCAAGTATGTCTTCACTTTATCCCTCTTTATTTGTTCCTATTTTCCTCTTACTATCAATTGGGAGTTTATGGGGATTCTCAAGATTTCCCTAAGGAGGTTTTTGTTCTCCTCTGTCATTAGAACTATCCATCGAGGACTTTATTTCATATTGAACTAAGCTTTGGGTTTTTCCTTTGGATAGGCCACTTTTTTGAGAAACATTTTGGGACCATGAACTTCTCTCATTTACCACTCTTCCTCGTCATCTGTGTTGATCAGTTGTATTGATGAATATCTCAATATCTTCTTGTAATTTTTCCATAGGTAACCCTTGAGGGTTTTTAGTGTCACCTTCTTCTTCTCCAAACAAGAATGTTTTGGAAAATGACACACTATATCCTACAGATTTCATGTGTGTCATAAATAACTGACTTGGGTCGAAACCCTTGATTTCATTTTCTTTCTTGAGATTGAATAAATCAAACTGAGTTGATATTTCATCAAGATGTCCAATATTCTTTATAGTTATTTCCCCAATTTTCCATGGTAATGGGATGAACTTATTTTTCCTTTTCTCGTTAAAGAAATGAACCCAAAATTTGTGTTTCTTACATATCTAAAATATAAATATTTTATCAGAAACATAGTATGGTAGATAAGAAGGTCCTTCATGTGAAAAATAGAGCCTGATAACAATGAAATTATCCATGGTTTCAAAAATTCATTTCTTGTCTAAGAAATATGCCACTTCCATGGATAATTTAAATGTACTAGATCCATGAATTAGCCTTTTAAAAGAAGAGATGAAAGCAGTGTTCACTTCATAGAAGTGGTATGCAGCATTTTGTTTCCAAAGTGCAGGGTACCACATTTATACAAGGTCAAATTTACAATTAACCTTCTTGGCTAAGGGTAGGTCGTTGAATATGTGACAGTATGTCACGACAAAAATAAAATATGAGGACATATAAAATATCTTGTTTTTTCGTAAATTTCCCACCTGAAAAGATAACTCACTGGAAATAATCCTTTCCCATTCAAAGATTGTGTTTTCATGAATTGAAAAGTACAGTATATACAAATCGAGCTCAGGAATAGTAGCCATAGATGCTTATCTATTTATTCTATAAAATAACCACGTCATTTATGTGTATGATTTTTTTAATGAATATCGCTAAATATTTCATAGGTCTTCAGGAACGATTTTCAGGCCTTTAAGGTAATCCTGTAGGAGTTCAAATCCTTCTTTATTTTCCTTCAATAAATCTTTAGCCTCGGTGCTCTTAAAAATCATTGTCTTTTCAGGGATCCTAAACATCGTCTTAAAATTTTATGGAACCAAAGAGATGGGTGATTATCCTTGTAACTGAATAATTCTTCATTCCTTATCGAACTTGTCAATACACCATGAAATCAGTTCTTTGAAATCACAGACTTCTAGAACACAACCTGCTAATGCAATTCCCGATGTGCAAATCTTGTTTGAATTATTTTCTGGAAATGGTAATGTAGAATAGTACCTATATGCCCATAACCACTGAAATCTTTGGTCTTCTAGTCCCAAAAGGTTGATAGTGTCTCCACAGGATTGTTCCTTTCTTCAAGTTGACATACTTAGCTAAGGTGATGGGATTAATGAAAAACTCTTTGAAACTGATATTATCAAAATACACTTTTTTTTCTTTAACACATTTTGGGGTTCTTAACTCAACGATTTTTAATGATAATTAGTATTATAATTTTTGGGAAGTTGTCTCGAGAAGCTCGTCATTAATAATGGTATTAATACTTACATGAGTGGTAGTCATTCCTAGAAAGTGTAATTTAATGTACGTTGGGGAACGTGATATGATAGGACGTAAATTGTCGTGGGGTGATGGATGATCGGTAGAGAAAATGAGTGGAAAAATGGATGATTGGGATAGCAGGATGGTGGGATTGTGGAATGGAGAGGTGATGGAACGACGAGGTAAAGGGAGGATCGAGAGAGTGCATGAGAAGAATATTGGAACAATAGGACAATGGGAAATCATGACAATTAGGCTAGTACTCTAGACCCACGGATAAACATCCACTTTCCAAAAACATCTAAGTGTAGGTGCATAGTGAGGGTTGCGAAAATTAAGTGAGCATTGTGCGGGTCGTGGAAGTTATAGGTAATAAGGTACCCTATTAGAAACCCACGATGATCTTTAAATTTTCTATATATGGAGGAAATTTGGAATGAAGTATTGAATAGGAATTACATTAGTTTTATTTACACTTGTAGTTCAACATCTTTTTACAAGGCATAAGAATGCACATCTTGTTGAACCAATCAACTACCACAAATAAATAGTCATGTCCCTAGTTGTTGTCAAACCTCTCACAAAATCCATGTAAATAATTTCCCAAGGTCGAGTGGGTATAGTTAAGGGATGGTATAGACCTTTGATTCTATTACTAGGCTTGTTGGTACAACAAAGTATGCAACCTCTAATATACCATGCTACATATTATTTCATTATTGGCCAGTACACATACCTTTGTAAGTTAGCAATTGTCTTGTCGACATCAAAATGTCTTGCAACCTTGGAGGTGTGAGCCTCTCTGATAAGCTATAATATTTCAACATTAGGAACATAGAGCTCATATAGCGTGTAGAGTAACCCATTCTGGAGATGATATTCAACCTTAATATCACCATCTTCTACATTAATTTGGCCCCGAAGCTACTGAAACACCTCCTTGAAGTCCTCATATTCTATCTATGCCTCTTTGTATGCATCATGGGTAAAAGGATCCATGTGCATAAGAGTTCCTAAATATGTAATCATAGATGTGGGTGGCCTTGAAATCCTATATTCCAACTTATTAGTGATGCCATTCTTATACTTGATGACTAGATGAAATTGTTGCAAAAACACCATCCACTTATAATGTTTGGTTTGTTAAAGTTTACTATGAGCCTGCGAATACTATAATAGTTGGTGATTTGTGTGGATAATGGTTTCCTTACCCATCAGATAGTGGTTCTAATTCTTAATATCTTGAACCAGGGCATATAGTTCCTTATTATATGTAGGGTAGTTCAAAACCCCCCAATGAAACATATTAGAATGATAACATACTAACTTACCCCCTTGCATCAAAATCATTCCCATAACATATAAACTTGCATATATCTCCACTTAGAAGGGATTCTATAAGTTAGGAAATGTGAGAACTAGTGCTTGACTAATATTTCATTTAATCTTGTCGAAATCTTTTTGTTGATTCTTTCCCCACTTGAAACTATTACCCATTTCTTTTATAGTGTGGATTAGTGCAGCTACCACTAAAAAGGATGCTATGAACTTTCATATCTACTGTGTTGCCACAAAATACCTCTTAACTTCAGTGACACTAGTAGTAACTCTCCATTTTATGATGGCCTCCATCTTCATAGGATCTATATTGAGTTCCCCTCCACCAATCATATACCCCAAATACACCAATGACTGCAAAGAAAAATCAAATTTGTTGAGGTTAGTCAACAACTAGTGATTTTTCAGATTCTTTAACACCTACATGAGATGTGACATGTGCTCCTCCCATGTAGATATATAAACCAATATATCATCCAAATACATTATAAAAAATGAATCTAAATATAGGTGTAATACATCATTCATCTCTCTCATAAATATAACTAGTGAATTATGTAAAAAGAATGGCATGACCAACCATTTATACAAAACTTGACTTGTCTTGAAGGTGGTCTTATAGGTGTTTTCTTCCTTGAAAAGTACCTACTGGTATCCCAAATTGAGATCCAACTTAGTGAAGTACTTGGCATGCTACAATTTGTCTAAAAAATCATTGATCCTAGGCAAAGGATATCGATTCTTGAGTGCAATCTTGTTTAAATCTCTGTATTCAATACACATATGCCAAGTCTCGTCCTTCTTGGGAACTATGTGTTGAGGGGACTCGATTACATTTTCTCAACATGAAGGACTAAACCCAAGTATGAGGACCAATTAGACTCCTCCCTGTTTGGTGTGGAATAATCATTCGGAATAATGGTCTGAAAACCATTCGATGGGATTTAAGAGTTGTTAAATTCACTTCTTTCATTTATTTTCCTATTTTTTGTGTTGGGTTTTCTTTTTGCATAAAGGGAAACAACTAATGTGCTAAAGAGAAAATACCCTAGGGGTAACCTCTAGGGTAAGGCACAAAAGAACTATGTGAGGCTTCAATGAAAACATTCTAGTTACAGATAACTTTAAAAAGGGTGGTGTGAAAGAATAAAATGGATTTTTTCTCTTAAAGATAACATTTTTCAAAGAAATATGAATAAATAATGAAATAAAAACTAATTTATATACTTCCAAGAAATAATTCCAAGCAACATCTAGTCAAACTATCATCCTAACAAGAATGTAAGTACTCAACTATAACTCTACCAATAACCATGAAATAATTCTATGATTGTTGAATCCTGAATAAATACAAATACTTGTTGTAAAACAAATTATAAGATATTTTAAACTAATACTAGCAACTTGCATAATTAACAAGATAACTTAATAAAATAGAAACTCTTACTAGACATTAGACACATGACGATTGAGTGTAGAACAAGCCACCCTCCAATCACAACATGCAATGGGTTGGTAAAACTTCTTCGGCCCCTTAAGAGATTCTCTATTAATTTTGAAATAATTCTCAATTATAATACTCAAAATTTCGGTTCACCCTGGGTCCTTTCAATGAAGGCGACCCCTTTACTTATACAAAATTAGAAACTAAAAATAACTTAAACATAAATAGATTCAATATGACTATGGAGATATGTGATTTTTCGGGCTTTCATGCTTGTCCAAATACTCATACCACTATGAGCAAAGTTCAACAGACCTTTCACCATACGAAAACTTGAGTTGATCCATTGGAATGCTTAATGCATGCTTGTTATTTAGAAAAATACTAGTATACTTCCTCATTCTTCCTATCAACTGGTCCAATCAATCAGTAATTTTGATCTTCTCAACCACACACTTATATATGTTATATCTTTCAAATGTCGATATCTTTTGTACCTTGTGTTGGCAGTTTGGTTGTCATTGATGTCAACCTTGATAAATAGGTGAACTATCATTGATTGATTGGTTTGAGAAGCATTGCCAATATTGGACATATTGTTATGAAGGTGACTTGAATGTCAAGCATTATCAATATTGGACATAATGTTATGAAGGTGACTTGAATCTCAAGCATTATCAATATTGGACATAATGTTATGAAGGTGACTTGAATGTCAAGCATTGTCAATATTGGACATAAGTTATCAAGTTGACATGAATGTCAATAGAAAGATAATATTGACTAATATATTGTATGATCCTGATACACTCACCCTATATTTTATAAGTTTGAGATAGTGTCATTAACATCCATGCACAAAATAAGAAACTGTGAAGAATTGTCCAAATAAAAAGGGTAAATGGATAATCCAATATGGATCCATACAAATCACAAATAAATAAGTTAATAAGACATGGTTCATTAAAAGTGATTCAGAAAATATCAATTGTAGAAGAGTCCAGAGATGAGACAAAATGTCAATGGTGGATGTTTGGTGAGGAATCATTGACACCATTGAGTCACAAGTCGAGTCGATTCAAATGACAATAAGGTCAACTATTTGGGAGTCGATTGGCTGTAAGATGAGTCGAAGACAATTCGACCGACTGCAAGCCTACAGATTGATGAAAATTGGAGAAGACAATTCGATCTATTTCAAGACGAGTCGAAGACAAGTCAACCAACTGAAGATCGAAGTCGAAGGAAAATTGATTCGGGAAATACAAGTCGGCCAAAGCAAGTCGAAATGACCAAAGCTAAATTTCTCAAGTTGATTTTCTTCCAATTCGAGTCGGTCCAAGAAAGAAGTAACCTAAAGTTTGAAGTCGAAGAAAACTTAAATACAAGTCGGGTCGAGGTTGAAGCAAGATGGGTCGACTAGAATTGAAATAATCAAGTCGAAATTTCTCCCTGTTGAGTCGACCAAAAATATGTTTGTCAGTCGAATGAGGAAGAAAATATGAAAAAGGGTGAGACTAAGTCAAATATTTAGTGACTAAGAGCTGAGAGGGAACCGATTTTAATATAACCATCAAGTAAAATGTTTACAAGTTGAGTTTAAATAATCACCAGAAAAGGAGATACATGGAGGTCGATTTATACATTCATGAAAAGGTAATATGTACTGAAGTAGATCGTGCATTCGACAACAAAAGGAAAATATGGGAAAGTTTCCTTCAAAGAACCGCCTGTAGCAGCCACCTCCCACACTTGGTGGGGAAATTTATCATGATTCGGATAATTGGGAATGTTATCCAAAAAAACCATCTAGTATAATTTTAAAATTTGTTTCTATCACTCCAGAATCTTCATACGAAAATAGCTGTCTAAATTGGTGTACGAAAATCAGTTAATAAAACTTACCATTTTTGCTAATTAAATGAAGGGGTGCAATGTTTCATTCCAAAAGGACACATTGTTTCAAAGTGGCACCCTTTGAAGGACTATATAAGTAAAGGAATATGAAGGGAAGAAGGTGTCATGGTGATATATATA
>ML789501.1:388539-410957 GCA_009831015.1 Picea engelmannii | reverse complement strand
GTTGGTGCTTGTTTACAAGTTGAGTTTTGTCATGAGGATTGGATTCCTCACACCTCAGTTGGATCTGATATCAACAAGTCGGGTCTTGTTATGAGGGTTGGATTCCTCATTTCTCAGTTGGATCTGAGAACTACAAGATGGGTCTTGTATCAGAGAGTTGGATGCCTCATATTCAGTTGAAGTTGAAGATATTAAAGGATTGATTTTATTTGTATTCATTTAAGTCAAATAAATAAAAGAATGATATTTTATCTACTTCATACGGTTTGTGTTATACATGTTTATGAATAATTAATTGAACTGCATATATCTTATTCAAATAATTTAGTTAATCTACAAAAGTGTGAAAAGTAGCCAAAATTTCCAGACACTTATTCACCCCCCCCCTTAGTGTTAGTGTGTGTTTCAACACCTTGCCCTTGTACTCATAGGAACTTATTTGCAAACATGTCGATACCTCTTCTATTGGATGAAAATATAAGGGAGACCTAACCGTTAGCAATAAGAAGTTGGTAATTGTCTGATTTATATTTTCTTGGGCTCTATAGCACATTTCCCATTCTTTCTCAACTCTTTCCTTTGGCTCCATTACAATTCTTTCCAAAAACAGTTCAAATGAATGCATCTAGGAAACTCATTCTCTAGATACAATATCTATGTCATGATTTTCTACACCTCTCCCCATTTTCACCTCTTGGAGGAATTCAACTATGTCCAGTGCTCTGGAACCCTTCTCGGCCCATCTAAGGAATTCCCTATCTGTGATCCCAAGACGCATGGATTCTTCCTAAAGACCAAGTTCCTTTATCACCAAATGATCTTGAATTTTTAGGCTCTTGTCATGTTCTTCCAGGAGATCCTTCCTTATATTTGTTTCTCCCTCGACCTCATAATAATATTGCACCTAATGTTTGAGAGAAACCACTTCCTTCTTATCAAAATCCATCTTTATTTCCTCTACTACCACTTTTTTGAATGATGCATGAGAGATGGCAAGGCCTGTTGAAAACAATTCACTCATTTGTTTCTTTTTTAATGTCTAGAATTACCTCTTCAAAGGTACATAGCACACTCTTGTATAGTGTAATTTTCCTTTTCCTTTGGCTCCTCTTAGAAATAGACCTCATATTTTGATCATAAGAAAAGGACTCTAGATCATCCACTTCCGATGATCACCCCTAGATAAGATATTTCTTAAACTTCCAGGGGTATTTAAGTTCCCAAATATGGGGTCTTGAATTTCTTCCTTGGATGGAGAATCCTTCCTTCCTTCTTTATCATGTGTGTCAAGACTTATATCATCTGTGGAGGTATTCTATGTTTTGTATCGGGTTTCCTCCACCTTTTTCTCCTCAACCGATGACCCTCCAATTAAATATTTAGGTGATTTCTCAGTTGTTTTGTATTTCTCCGAAGTCTTACGGGTGTGATATTCATCTCTTCCTTATTCTCCTTATTTATTCCTACATGTTCATCACATGTATCATTATCTACACTTGTATCATGGCCTTGTTCACCATATTTATCCAGTTGGGTATCTAGTACAATTTCATTTCCTTCATGATTCACAAGAAAAGGTACTTATAGATATTGATCACCAGTTGGACTATGATCTTGTCCAATGTTTGTCTCTATGATGTCCTCTTTATGTGTCTTTGTGTCATGCTTATTGTTTCCACCAACTGTATCCATGTTATTTCCCCCCATTGGATATGTTTAAGGCTCTTCCTTAGTCACATTCTCATTAGTAATTGGGACACTGTTTTTGTTCTTCATCCTTGGTTAGATCAATAATAGCATAAGGCTCTGCAATGGTTGTGGCGTTCTCTTGATTTTCCTTGAGGCTTTGTTTTTCCTTCTCCTTATTTATTTTTTTCATTTCCTCCATTTACCTATATTCTTCTTCTTCTTGGATATTCCTTCTCTCTCTGGATCTCTCCTACTCATGCTTTTTCCTTAGTTCTTCTTCTTCTTCTTGAGCCTTTTCTTCATAATCCCTTTTTCTTTTCTCTATAAACTCCTTTTTCCTCTATTCCTTTTCATCCTTTTTCCTTTGATCTGTTAACCAATGTTGAGTTTCATTTTCCTTCTCTTTCTTTCTTAACTACTCATGTAACTTCCTTTTTTGTTCTTTCTCTTTGATAATCTCCCCCTCTTCCTCTTGTAGGGCCTATTTCTCTTTTTATACCTTTAGTCTCTCTTCTTCTTCCTTCCTTTCTTTGTCTACTTCTTTGTTAGAAGAGGCCCTTGTTTAATCATATTAATCTTTTATTCCATAGAAAAGGAGGAAAAAAAATTTATATGTGGGTGGAATTTCCTTTTCTCTACCTCCTTCTAATATTGAGAATCCTTAGTAAAAATTTCTTCTCACCACTTCTCATGAGAATGTGGCCAACTTAAAGAGACATGTTCATCATGTTTGAGGACAAAACCTTTAGTATCATGATTTTTTAACCTTCCAATCATGAACCTATACTCTAATTCAACCTTTTCTTCTTGCTTGGCATGCTTATAATCCGTTACTACATAATAACCAACCTAGATGCCATAAGGGATAAAAAATATCTTCTTGTCTTTGACTAGTGTGGGATTTGAAACCTTTCATTATAGACCAATAACATATTTATCCAACTACAAGCCAATCAAGAACATGAATGGAAAACTATTGAGCTGGACTAATGGCTCCATAGATATGAATATAGGTATGTTTTTCCTCAAAGCACTAGTTACCTATGTAGGCTAGAATGTTTTTATCTTGCTTAGACAATCTAGGGCATTCTTGTCCAAAGATAAGAAAATAGATTCTATCCAAAATAAATCACAAATATGAGAATAAAATCTCTTGTATTTACTCTCCCATAACATACTGAACTATACATGCAATGGGGGATAAGAAACTTGTCATCTAAGTGAAAACCCTAGGAAGGTGTTGTGAGAAGATAAACATTAAGAAGGATGACACCATATGAAATACAAGAGAAGTTCCTAGTTTTGGTGTCTAGGCTTGACCAATTTTAAGACTGAGCTATTTTGAGATGATGGTTCCCTAATTAAACACCTTACCCCACATAACCACATGGTATTCCAAAGGAAACCAGGTTTCAGAAAACTAATATCAATCCTTCTCTCCATACAATCTGCATAAAAATACCATTGCATACATATAAGGCTCCCTTAGACCTTTGATATCATATATTCATATTGATCTATTGAAAAATGTCTTATCTTCCTTCCACCAGTTCCAGAGGATTTTGTTAGTTTCATATTTCTCATAAAAGGAGTTTACAAAATCCTTATTACGGGATTCCTTGGGATCTAAGAGTTTGTAATATTTATTAACATCCTGAGGGAGGAAATACCCAATGGATTCCTCCCTATCTGATCTAGGTGGATATCGGTGGCCACCCACCTTTTCCAACTGGCTCAAAACATATTTATGGCAATTTTGGTAATTTACTATTTTTAGTCATTTTTTGGGTCCTGAAACTTCTGGAGCCATTTTGAGGCCCTAAGCAACGTTTATTGGGAAAACGGGGAGCAACATTGAAGTTGTTTCGATGTTTCCCCCAAAATAAATCTCCTCGACGATACCTTTCCAATGGGCTATCATGCGCCTAAAACAAAGATCGTATCCAAAAGTTACAACCCCAGGAAATTGATGTACTAACTTACCCAAATGGGGCCCACGTGACTTTTGGCGCTTCATCTCCTAGGGTTAGGATTTTGGATGTCTAGGGTTTTTGGAATTCCTATTTATTGTAAAAATGCCTTCAGAGCCTCATTGTAATCATCTTCTTGTGAATGAGCATAGTCGTCACATCTCTTCTTAGAGATAAGCCGCCACCATTCCAACAAGATTGTTTTTCGCTGGATTTTACAGTTTCAGCTTATTTCTCTATTGAATAGAAAACCAGTTTTATTGTATCTCTATTATTTTGTGTTGTGCACCTATTAATAATCTGTATTCATTTCATTCTACTCATAAAATCCAAATCAGTGGTATTAGAACAGTCTGCTACTTGTCGTCTTAATGCATGTCCCCAACAAGGTCAGAGTACAAAGAGTTGGGTCTCGAGCTTGTTTCTCTTGAGGAAAAAATCTCTTGCATGCCCAAGTGACCTCTCACGGTAGGAGAAAATAAATATGAAGGGATAGGAGATCCTTTCAAAATGTTGCTTGAGGAATCCCTCACGCAACAGAGGAACGAGATGATGGATAGTTTCATGCAAATCCTTCAACGACTACCGACAGGCGACATATCTTCTTCGAGCGGAGGCGCCGCCCCCTTGAAGGTACAAATAAACTTCAATATTCCTATATTTGAAGGTCATATAGATGCAGATGTTGTAGACAAGTGTTTGAATCTACTAGAAGGGTATTTTTTTGTCCATAACTTTTCGAATAGAGAAAATATTACTTTTGCGCTCCTCAAATCCATTCCCCATGTCAAATATTGGTGGGAAAATTTCTGTGAGCAAAAGGAAATAGAGGAACCCTCATTATTTACAGTCATGTCCACCTGGGAATCATTTAGAGGTGTTATTAAGGAACAATACTACCCTATCAAAAATTATGACGACTTGTATACCAAATGGACCACACTGCAGCAAGAAAGAGACCAAGCAGTGACAGATTTCACAAATATCTTCCATACCTTGTGCACCAAGCTGGGTATCAAAGATTCAGAGTGACATATGGTTCTCAAGTATCATTTTGCTCTGCATAGATACATCTAGACCGAAATGGAACTTTTGGACATCTCATCCTTGGGTGTGGCCTACCGATATGTCGTCAAAATCAAGCAAAAGCTCAAACAAAAGACACGGAAATTTGGGCCTGAGAACCCCTCACAATAAAAGATAGGAACGGGTGACCCCAACCCACAGAACAAAGGACAAAGCAAATATGGACAGTATCAAGACAACCAGTCCAAACCGCAAGAAAAGAAGGACACCAGAAAGATAAAGAAAGACACTGGGAAGTGGTGCAACTTCCATAAGAGCCCTTGAAATAACATTGGTTACTGTCGCTCAAAGAAGTCACTGGTGGCCAAAGTGAAAGGCTATGAATCAGATGCAGGTTCTGACTCTGAGTCAAAACTAGAAAGGGAAAGACGGATCATTGACACAAAACCCAGTGCCATCGTTGATACCACAAAGATTTATCCTAGTGAACCAGACGAGCCAGAAGAAGGAGAGTGCCTCTTCCATTCACAGATGTGGGTAAAAGGCACTCCGTTGCACTTCATCATTGATAGCGGTAGCCAAAAGAACCTCATCTCAGAAGAGGTCATCAAGCAACTGGCCCTGCCAACAACGCCACACCCACAACCCTACACCATTGGATGGCTCTGCCAAGGAACCAATCTCCACATTTGCCAACAATGTCGACTGTCATAAGACATCAAGCCCTTCAAAGACGAGGTATTGTGTGATGTTGCACCTCTCGAAGTTTGTGATGTTCTTTTGGGCCAAACTTATTTATGGAAATGTCATGTTATATATGAGTCTAGACCTCATAGTGTTATTATTACTTTGAATAGGAAATTGTACAGGATACCCGAGGTAGTCCCACCTAGTGCTATTTCCTTGATCTCTTCTAAGCAATGCAAGAAGTTCATCTCTCAGATGGGGAACTTTGTCTTCTTCATGATTCTCTCTCAGAATGAGTGAAAGATCATAGCCACATCCAGGGTCTCTGCGGCCGAACTCTCCACATAGTAGAAGCAAGTAGATAAGGTCATGGAAGAATACTCGGATATCTTCTCCTCACCTACCGGGGTACCTCTACACAGCCAGGTCAAGAACCCCATCGATCTTACCCCCGGCGCATCGCTGCCCAATGGGCTAGTCTATTGTCGCTCTCTATTAGAGAATAAGGAGATCAAGCGAAAGATTCAAGAGCTTCTCTACAAGGGCCACATTTGTCCCATCTCATCACCTTGCAGAAGCCCAATCGTGCTGGTATAGAACAAATATGGAAAATGGAGAATCTGCATTGATTACTGGGCTCTGAATAAAATCAAAGTCAGAAACTAGTACCTGATTCCCCAAATCAACGACCTCCTTGATCAACTCATGGGGGCCAAATACTTCAGTAAGATTGATCTGAAGTTTGGCTACCACTAGGTCCCGATAGAACAGACAGATGTATGGAAGACCGCCTTCAAGTCAAAGGAAGGCCTTTTTGAATGGTTGGTCATGCCCTTTGGTTTGACAAATGCTCTAGCCACTTTCATGAGGATGATGGATGATATCCTACGACCATTCACCAATACTTTTGTAGTGGTGTATCTGGATGACATTCTCATTTATAGCAAGACTTGGGTAGAACACTTGCAACTGAGCAAGTTCTGCACACCCTGCAGCAGTACAAGCTATACGCCAACTTGGAAAAATGTTCCTTCGGCATGGACAAGTTCCATTACCTGTGCTACATCATTGATCAGCATGGCGTACATGTGGATCCAACCAATATCCAAGTCATTTGTGGCTAGCTAGCCCCAACCACACTCATTGAGCTTCAGAGCTTCTTGGGCCTTGCCAATTTCTACCGCAGGTTCATGTTGGGATTCTCCCTTATTGCATGGGCCCTCAGCCAAATAACCAGGGGTGGTGGTAAGGAGAAATTTGCATGGGGCCGATCCCAACAACAAGCATTTGATGATTTGAAGCAAAGCTTGTGCTCAACACTAGTAATTTAACTACCAGAACTGCAACAACCCTTTGAGATTGAGAGAGATGCTTCAGACTATGTTGTGGGCGTCATTCTCACTCAGCATGGCCACCCCATGGCCTATCATATTGAGACACTATCAGATGGTGTTCGTAAGTACCCTACTTATGAAAAAAAAATATACTCCATTGTGCAAGCTAGTCGCCAGTGGAGACATTACATTCTTGGGAAGGAGAGAGTCATTAACACTGATCACAAGACACTGAAATTCATGCAGACACAAGGAAAATTGCAGAATGACCGCCATCAAAAGTGGTCTACATACTTGCAGCAATTCGACCTCAACATCAAGTATAAAACAGGAAGCACCAACCGTGTAGTTGATTGCCTCAGCAGATCGCCAGTCATGGCACTCACCACGGTGCTAGAATCTTGTCACAATGAGACCTTTGGATGGCCCCAACTCTATGAGAAAGACCCAAACTTCACCACCACCTACCAAATGTTGGGTGCAAACGCACTAGTCGATAATTTCCATCTTCAGGATGGGTTGTTGTGTCGTCTGGGCCATATCTTTGTTCCATCAAGCGAGAGAGCGAAGCTGATCGGGGAAGCCCACTACAGTCGGGTGGCAGGAAACTTAGGTGTCTAAAATATAGTGGCGATGCTACAGAAACATTTCTACTGGCCGAAACTTCGACAAGAGGTCAGCAAGTATATCGGGTCTTGCACTGCCTGAGATATTTCCAAACTGACCAATAAGAAACAGGGCCTGTACACCTCTCTTCCTACACCTAACAGGCCATGGGAATCCATATCAATGGACTACATGTCGGTCCTCCCGTCCACCAAGCAGGGAAATGACTGTGTTTTTGTGGTTGTTGATCACTTTTCTAAGATGGTAATTATGGTTGCCTACAAGAAGAGCATCACAGCAGAGGCCACTACCAAGCTCTTCTTTGAACAAGTCTGGGTACATTTTGGAATCCCATAAACCATTGTCTCAGATAGGGACATTAAATTTCTCAACACATTCTGGTCAAGCCACTGGTCACTGTTGGACACCAAACTCACCAAATCCATGACCTTCCACCCCCAAACAGATGGCCAAACCGAGGTCATAAATCGAATGATTGTGCATATCCTTCACATGTATAATTCCAAGAACCCTCACACATGGGATGAGAGCCTTCCCTATGTCCAGCATAGCTACAACTGAGCCCTGCATAGCTCAACCAGCCACAACCCCTTTCAGGTGGGGTTGGGATTCCAACCATTGGGTCCCATAGATGTTGCACTTCCCCTTGTGGTCACCTCGACCGAATCATCTCCTACTCCAACTAAAGCTGACAAAGCCACCCGGTTCATTGAGCAGATCCAACACATCCGCCAATAGGTTCAAGATATCCTACAGAAGTTCAACGACAAGTACAAACAACGCCATGATCAACATCGGGTGCCACATAAGTTTTAGGTGGGCGACAAAGTTTGGTTGCACTTGCAGAAAGACCACCTTATAGGACCACATCAGAAGATTTTCCCACTTCGTTATGGGTCATACACCATCATGAAGGCCATGGGGGATAATTCTTTTGAGCTCAACATTCCTCCTTTCCTTGGTATGCACCCAATGTTCAATGTGGATCTCCTTCGCCCTTATTTCCCACCATTATTGGACACCTCAGAAGTAGCAGAATAGCTGACACCAATAGAGCTCAACCTCGACTGCATACAACATGCATCCAATGATCAGATTGTAGACACACAGATCAAGGGCACTCGAAAGCAAAGGATCTAGCTTTATCGAGTGGTCAAGGCAGGGTAGCTCCTGCACCAAGGCAAGTGGCTCACCCGGGGCCAAATTCAACAGAAATTTCCTCATCTGATGGGGGAACTCAACGTAATGGAGACCATTGCTTCCTAAGGAGGGAGGATTAATCTAGGTGGATATCGTTTTCCACCCACCTTTTCCAACTGGCTCAAAACAGTTTTCTGGCAATTTTGGTAATTTACTATTTTTGGAAGTTTTTCGGGTCCTGAAACTTTCAGAGTTGTTTTGAGGCCCTAAACGACGTTTTTTGGGAAAACGGGGAGAAACGTGGAAGTTCCCTATATGTTGCCCCCAAAATGAATATCCTCGACGATACATTTCCAATGGGCTATCATGTGCCTAAAAAAGGGATCATATGCAAAAGTTACGACCCCAGGAAGTTGATGTACTAACTTACCTAAACGGGGCCCACATGAATTTTGGTGCTTCATCTCCTAGGGTTAGGTTTTTGGATGTCTAGGGTTTTTGGCATTCATATTTATTGTAAAAATGCCTTCATAGCCTCATTGTAATCATCTTCTTATGAATGAACGCAGTCGTCACATCTCTTCTCAGAGATAAGCCGCCACCATTCCAGCAAGCTTGTTTTCCGTTGCATTTTACAGTTTCATCTTATTTCCTTATTGAATAAAAAACCAGTTTTACTGTATCTCTGTTATTTTTTGTTAAGCACCTGTTAATAACCTGTAGTCATTTCGTTTTGCTCATAAAATCCGGATCACTATCATTAATAATTTTGCAGTTATGGGGTCAGTGTGACTGATGATCCATTACATTATCTCTACATATGGCATGATCGGTTCATTAGAGGATACTAGGTGAAACCTGGATCTTTTTAGTGACAGCTTTGCCTCCTATGCATGGCTCTGTGTCCTAAAGAATTGGCACCAATGTGGAAATATTCCTTGGTGAGAATCTAATGAACAGATCTGTACACTTTTTTTTTGTTTTCTAACTTGTCCATTTCCTATAGGACTAGCTTGTGGTCTACGAAACTACGACTGAGGGGCATCTAGGCCATCAAAATCACCCAAGGATCGCACCCATCCTGGGCGACACCAACCCTTAATATGACTGGATTTTTTGGGTGTCTCCTCCCGACTACCGCAAGTTTCAAACCTTGGCCTCCTTATAGAACAAAACCCTCGAAATCCAATTGTGTTAGGGAGATTTGACGTGGTATGTACTCTTTGATGTGGAGGGTCTTCTATTTTTAAGGGCAAAACAATAGATTCTGCCTCAACATCCCCTGACCTAGTTCTGATATTCTTTAGAGATATCGGTGTTGAATCTCTTATAGGAGGCATTGTACCTTTCATATAACCATATAAAGAAGAATGAATGATGGTGAATTTCTTGGGAAAACTTGATTAAAAAAGAAAACAAAGTGTATCTATTATTGAGTGATATACAACCAATGTTAATGACACTTACCTAAAATATGTTTTCCCTATCTGTAATCACTGGTTAGTAGAAACTTCTCTATGATAGCACATGAATAGAGATAAATTACTCAAGTTTGCAGGGTGAGATTGAGTCTTGTTTGTGCATGCAAAAATTACAGTATCTTACTTGGTTAACAATAGAAGTAATTTGGAGGGAAAACGTGAGTTTAAACAACCAAATCTTTGAGCGTGGGAGGAAGATTCTATAAATTTATCATGTTAAATGATTACTTGTACACTCCACCATCCTTTAATGATTTATTTGATGCAAGACATGTCTATCGGTGATTTTGAGAAGGTGTTATTTGGCACGCTTCGTGCTCATCGGTGTCGGGAGGTATGAAAAGCTTGTGTGTAACTTAACACTAACCTTGATCTGACCATAGGTGTCCAAATACCATACAATATAATGACGTGGAACTCATACATTTTTTGATGAATGGATATCCAACGAGGCATGGAAAATGAAAACAATGATGTGTCAATGATTGATTGGTAATATGGTCTTTTAACATGTCTCACGATGGGGAAATCAATAAAACTACAAGGAGTGTATGAGGTATAAGTTTAGATTTTCAATGGTTCAAATTTAATTTCCCTTTTGATCAGTCCAAAGTGCCTTGAATCGAGTCACATTGGCACTGGACTTGGAACTAATCTCAAACTACTCCAACTAGTGCAATGTGAATTTCATTGATACTTCAACCAAAAGAGCATACCTTCAACAAAGTATATTTTCATGTTTCATTGACCCGTGGACTGTTTTTCCAAAGGAAGTGGCATCAGGAGACAATGGATGCATGCACTAAAAATTAAGGCTCTCACAGACATTCAATAGCCACGTGGTTGAGTTTCTTCTTGATTTATGGACGCATGTCCTTTTTTCTTGGACAGGTGGATGATTATTTAGGGGGATGATTAAATTATTAAAAAAATGGATTTACCTTTTACTCAAAAGAAATTGTTCGCTCATGTTTTATGGAAGCCTAAATTAAATTATCAAAAAATGCATTTACTTTTTACTCCAGAGAAATTGCATAGTTTTACATTGAAAAATGAAAACTTATAGCATAGTACTATACTTTGTTTAGAAAAATCAAAGTACATTGATACTTTAGGAATTGTTTTTCTTATTGCAATACTATCTCCATACAAAATTTTCAGTCGATATCATGGAAGTGGAGTTCCATGGAACACAATTAGGAAAACGTGCTTACATATTTGTAATATTGTAACATGGAATGGGTGTTTTAATATGTAATATTGTAACATGGAATGGACGTTTTAATGAACTAGTAATGTTATCCATAAGCAAAGAATATGTAATTTAAAAGTAAAATTAATTTAATCATATTTCAGTATCCATTTCCTAGATCTGAAGAAGGATTTTAAAAACATCAACAATTTTGTTTTCTAAGTAAATAAAACAGTGTCTAATCTGATTACATTTTTTACTTTTAAATTGGAAAACAACTATCAAACTGGAGAGCTTTTGCCAATGATAATTAAAAGATTGATTATGAACTTAACTTTAGTAGAGAAAAACAAAAAATGTTAAGACCTTTTATATATGATTTAAAAAATGTTAAGACTTTTTATATATGATTTTAGTGAGTTATTCTATATTCATGTAACTTCCTTATTTTTAATATTGATATAAACATCAGCATAATATACCTTTTTTTTAAGGGAGAGTGGGAGGTATGAACCACTCTCAGAAGTATTCAGTATCGATTTAATCAATAATGCCAATCTTGGAAGACATCCTCTCTAGTAAATGCACCCAGGTCATATCCTCATTTCATTCTTCAACTCCTTCCGCACAGAATGAGATCTAACAGAATGAGCCCAGCCAGATAGAGCCCTTTTAATGCTTTCTATAATCAGTTCCATTCGACCTTTGACTCATCCATCATCGAGGTAAAAATGAACAACTTTTCAATAATAAAATATATGAAGCTCTAAACTGCCTGCTACAGTAAAAAAGTATTATAAGAAGTAGGAGGCGAGGGGGAGCATTACTAGATAAAAATAGATACTATAACTATGCCCTAACTCAACTCTAAACTCAAGCCAACTAAGCTTGACACCAGTCAGCATCAACACGAGATTCATTTTTGAATCCGTGGGACTCAATTGATATCTCATGAGGTGACAACTTTAACAATTATACTATGTGAATCGGGCTCATCAAGGAAATTGGGCTCAAGAAGGAAACTAAGTCCTTTCTCTCTGGGGAACAAGGGTTGCAGCTCACTAGGGCCTTCCAATGGAGCAACGACCAGCCCAATTAAATATTCCAGGACCAAGTTTCCACCCTTTTTGGTATTACCATTTCGAGATTTTGAGGGTTTCCAACCACCTTAGCTGCTGGATAAACAACGGCAACTAGTACTGCTTTTGTTCTATAAACAAGAAAAGCTAGACCTCATAATCGTTCTTTCTCTCCCGGACAATCTCTTTGGGTTCTCAAATTATCAAGGAAGGCCCGTGCTACTTAGGTGCTTCTTCCTACTTTGACCCATAAACTAGCTTCAATGCGGGTTTATCAATCTGGAAAATGGTCAAATAGGCAACACCCCATAGAAACAGGTTATTGAAAGAGGTTGAAAGGCTGCAAAAAGGTATAACAAGCACCGATGTATAGAATCCCAGAACTCTATGGTTGTACAGAAATGCAAAACTACCCAATTTGCGGGTCTTGCTGGGCGAGCATTCAAAGGGTGAGTCTTTCTGTAGAGAAGATTCTGGGTATCAAATTGGACAGGGTGACCTTTTTTTTTCAACACCTTAGAATTTGAATCACAATCTTTTATGGCCATAAACTAGGCCATTAACAATGCCACCCACTTAAGTTGAAGCCTCCCATTTACAAACACAACTGTGCAATGCAAATACTTGTCATGTAAAAAAATATTATTGTTGATTTTGATGTCGTTGAAGATTATGTTGTCTTTTAATTAGCGACTTTTCTAGAAAAAAGATTATGTTTCTCAAGCCAAATATACACAAATTTGTTTCTCAAGCCATCTACACACTTTTATTTGTAATAAAACATTTTACTAATAACTTTATTACATCAATAGTTACTATAACTTTATTGCAACAATAGTTACTGTAGCAAATATTCACATTGTTATTTATTGTAACAATGAAATGGAAGAAAAACAACTATAATATCTCATTATTGTAGAAAAAAATTCACATTAATATTCACATTGTTATTGTAACAATGAAATGGAAGCAAAACAACTACAAACTAGTAAATGCATTTCTCAAAAGAAGGGCCAAACCATTAATGTGGATGTTGTTTAAATCTTTGAGAAAGATGAAACAGGAAGAACAAGTGTAACTCACTCTTTACAATGTACATAGGAAACTCTTCCTTAATATGTAGGGACTAAGTTGCTTTGCAACATATTCTTGTTTTTCATGGGATTTCGGTCAATACAAATGGTCCCATTAGGAAATAGACAAATATTAGGTGCATTTGCATTGTTACTCAATGGTTGTTGATGCCAATAATACGATTGGGACATGTTATAAAACATCGTCAGGCTGGGACCTTGAGCCTTTTTTGTTTCCCCTTCATGTTTTTTCACCCGTTGTTGATGCCAATAATACGATTGGGACATGCTATAAAACATCCTCAGGCTGGGCCCTTGAGCCTTTTTTGTTGTCCATTTATTTGTGTGCACCCGACCTGATGCTCTCATCGAGAATTTTTTAGAAAGAGGTCTTTTTGAATTATTTTGTGAATTATTCTTTCTTATCAATTGGCCAACCTTTCATAGATATGTGTGTTTCTTCACTTGGGTTTATCTTAATCTTTGGCTATGGCTCAAAAAATGGTCAAAGAAATCAATCAATCAAGAATGTAAAAGAAAACCAAAAAAAATGCAAAAAATATTAAAAAAAAATGGTAGAAGACCAGAAAGTCAATAACCAAAAAGAAAGTGGTACCCTAAAATGTTAACATATTTTAAGGGTGTGCCGAATGCTCAAAAAATGGTGATTCACTGGATGAAACCAGATAATGACCATATCTAAAAAAATCATAACAATTTGAAGAGTAAATTTTGATATGAGATAAGAACTCAAAAGTTATTTATAGATTGGTGTACATATAATATAGGGAACAATCATAGATTCCTAATGATGGGTATTTGTATGATTCCTATCCTCTTTACCTTGGACCAATGGTTCATGCCTTACAATCAAGAAGAAATCTAATACCACCCTTGATAAGAGACTTTTAAGGTTCCCAACCTCTAAGTACTTGAACACCCTTTTGGTGTTGCTCCATTGCCAGTGAGCATCTATGGCCTCGACAGAGTTATTCCAACATCAGAGACCTTGATCTATTTCCAGTGAGCATCCATAACCCCGATGGATATATTTGCGTTCCCTTCTTGATGTCATGATTTCCCCTTGAGTTATTTTCCTACCTCATCACTCTTTTCTTTATTTATTATAATGTGAAGCATAAGTATCTATTACTATATATGTTTTATGATTAGGAAGTATTATAGGATAGGAATAAGATTCTAGGAGGATGAAATATGTTTATTGAGGAGAGTGATCAATACTTTGGCTTTGTTTATCATTCTTATTTAAGAAGATTATCATTTTCATTAGTTTTCTACAAAGAATGCAACATACTTCCCTTATTTTCCATAATTCCCCTTCAGAACTTTCGGACCATAAGTCAGACCATATGTCGCTCCCTAGATAATATATATACAAATATATAAGTATCTTCTGACTTCTAGTTCTATTCAAAATTGGTTCCCCTTACTTTAGTGTGAAAAATAGAAATTATGATATAAGAGCATTGTCTCACCAAGTATTGCCAAAACTAAGACTTAGCATTATCTTCCACACAGAAGAAAAAGAATAAACAAGAACAAGAACAAAAATGGATCATCAAAGTTATCACCCAAAATAAAATGAAACAATCAAAGAACTCAAAAAACAAAAAGAAACTATGGTACAGAAATATTCATAAGGAGTAGCTAGGTAAAAGATATTTTGCGGCTTTGACCATTTACAAGAAGAGAATCCAATTCACCTTCCATGTTTTTCATTCTATAATTTTCAACCCCAATCTTCTCTGCTCCCTAGTAAGGACCCAATCATAAATTTTGAAACTTAGAGTGTTTCCCCTTTGGGTCATTAACCATATCCCACTTCAAAAATAGATCCCCCACACTAACATTCTTATCCCCAGTTTTGTGTTTTTCAAACCATCTCTTTACCAACTATTGGTGAGCAGTGAATATTGTTTATCCCTTTCCCTTTACTCTTCTAGCATAAGGAGTTTATCAATATGTTGTTTCATGTTGGAGAGAGAATGTCCCCTGGAGACTTGGGAGAATTGAATAGATGGGAGATAGATATTTGTTGGTAAGATGGATTCGTGACCATAAACAAGAAAGTATGGGGAAGTCCCTAGGGATTCCTTAGGGTTCACCCTGTGATCCAGATTTAGGAGTGGAATGAAGTGATTAACAGACTGAATACAATAAACATAAAGATATGAAGAACAACATAGATATCCAATGAAAAATATCTTCTATTTAATAAATGAAATATGTTTAAACTGTATAACTGAAACACTTGCTCGAATGGTGGTAGCTATATTTGAGAAGAGATGTGGTTGCTATGTGCATCCTTCTGAGAAGATTGATTACAATGAGGCTCCATAGGCATTTTTGATATCACTCATGAATGCCAAACCCTAGACATCCAAAAACCTAACCCTAGGAGATGAAATGCCAAAATTTGTGTGGGCCCCTATGGGTAAGTTGGTACCTCAACTTCCTGGGGTCGTAACTTTTGCGTACGACCTCTTTTTTAGGTGCATGATAGCTCGTTGGAAAGGTATTTTAGAGAACTAAACATTACGCCATCAAACTCTAACTCTATCTAGAATTTGACTGTGGCGAGCGAAAAAAGAATTGCTTGGGGCCCAAAAATGGCCCTGGAAGTACAAAAAGATGTGTTGACATGAAAACATACAAAATAATCCAGTTAGATTAGGTGGCAGGAAACCAATATCCACCTGGAATATGTGTAGGGCTTCAGACAGCCCCGGAAGTGTAGAACCACAATTACAAAGAAGTACAAAAGAACGTGTTGAACTAAAAACTGTCAAGAGGATCCAGTTGGAATAGGTGGGTGGCCACCAATATCCACCTAGATCAATCCTCCTCCCTTAGGAATAAATGGTCTCCATTGCGTTTAGTTCCCCCATCAGGTGAGGAAAATTCTATTGAATTTGGCCACGGGTGAGCCACTTTCCTTGGTGTAGGAGTTACCCTGCCTTGACATCCCAATAAAGTTGGATCCTCTGCTGGCGATTTCCCTTGACCTATGTGTCCACTATCTGATTAGTGGATGATTGTTCCATGTAGTCAAGGTTGATCTCAGTTGGTGTCATATGTTATAGTGATCTCTGAGGTGTCCAATAATGGTGGAAAATATGGCCAAAGGAGGTCCACATTGAACACTGGGTGCAAGCCAAGGAAGGTTGGAGTTTTGAACTCAAAAGCATTGCTACCCACACCCTTGGTGATAGTGTAAGGCCCATAGAGAAGTGGGAAGACATTCCTATGGGGCCCCATAAGATTCTCCTTCTGAAAATGTAACCATACTTTGTCTCCAACCTGAAAATGGTGTGTTACCATGTGTTGATCATGGCGTTGCTTGTACTTAGAATTGGATTTCTACAAAATCTCATGGACTTGTTGGCAAATGTGTTAAATCCACTCAATGAATCTGGTGGCTTTGTCAGTCTCAAACTGAACATACGAATAGTCTGTGTGTTTGGTGCAAAGATGTAGTGCAACATGAATGGGACCCAAGGGCTGGAATCCCAGCCCCACCTGAAATGGGCTATGTTCGGTGGAGATATGGAGAGCCCTGTTGTAACTGTGTTGAACATAGGGGAGACTCTCATACCATCCCATGTATGTGAATTCTTAGAGTTGTATATGTACAGGATGTGCACAATCATCTTAATTACGACCTCTATTTGGCCATCTGTTTGCGGGTGGAAATAAATGGATTTAGTGAGCTTGGTGTCCAACAGTGAACAGACACTTGACCAAAATGTGATTAGGAACCTCTTGTCTCGGTCGAAGATGGTGGTCTATGTTATCCCAAAATGGACCCACACTCGTTCGAAGAAGAGCTTTGCAGTATCTGCTGCTATGGTATTCTTCTTACAGGTTGTGAGGATGGCCATCTTCAAAAACCGATCAACGACCACAAATACATAATCATTTCCTTTCTTGGTGGACAAAAGGCCAGACATATAATCCATTGAGATGGATTCCCAAGGCTTCTAGGGAGTATGAAGAGGGATGTATAATCCTTTCTTCTTGATGGTTGGCTTGGCAATGGAATAGGCAGTGCAAGATCTGATATACTTGTTGACGTCCTATTGAAATTTTGGCCAATAATTTTTTTTCTATAGAATGACCACAATTTTCTCCACACCAAAATGCCATGCCATCCAACTATAGTGGGCTTCCCAAATCAACTTTTCATGCTCACTTGTAGGAACACAAAGATGGACCAGATGGCATAACAATTCATCCTGAATGTGAAAATTGGTGACAATCACACCTGTACCCAAGAGATGATAGGTGGTGGAAAAGTCTGGATCTTGCTGATAAATATGGATCCACTCAGATGCCTCATGTCCACAGGAATGGAGCACAGTGGTGAGTGAAGCCATGGGAGGTCGACTGAGGCAGTCAAAAACATGATTTGAGCTCCCTGTCTTATACTTGATGCTGAGATGGAATGTTGCAGGTAGGTGGACCACTTCTGATGGTGGTTGTTCTACAATTTCCCCTATGTCTGTATGAACTAAAAAGGCTTGTGATCAATGTGGATGATCGTCTCCTTTCCCAGAATGTAATGTTTCCATTGACAACAAGATTGTACAATGGAATACATTTTGTTTTCATAGGTGGGGTATTTCCAAAAATTATCGAAGAGTGTCTCACTATGGTATGCCACTGGATGACCATGTTGAGTGAGAACTACACCTACAAAATAGTCATATGCATCAGTGTCAATCTCAAAGGATTGTTGCATATCAGGAAAGGAGAGTATTGGAGTTGAGAACAAGCGATGCTTCAGATCATCAAATGCTCATTGTTGTTCCTTCCCCCACATGAAATTTTCCCTGCCACCACCCTTGGTCAATTGGTTGAGATCCCATGCAATATGGGAGATTCCCAACATGAACCGTCGGTAGAAGTTGGCCAGTCCCAAGAAGCTTCGAAGCTCGGTTAATGTGGTTGGGGTTGTCCAGCCATGGATGACTTGGATCTTAGCTGAATCAACATGTACCCCATGCTCATTAACAATGTAGCCCAAGTATTGGACCATGTTCATGCCAAAGGAGAATTTTTCCAAGTTGGCATATAGCTTGTGTTGTTGCAAAGTTCTCAAAGCCTATTGAATATGATGCATGTGCTCTTCCCAAGTTATTCTGAAGATGAGGATGTCATCCAAATATACCACCACAAAAGAGTTGGTGAAGGGTCTCAATACATCATCCATCAACCTCATGAAAGTGGCGGGTTCATTTGTTAAGACAAGGGCATGACCAACCATTCGAGGAGACCTTGTTTAGATTTGAAAGTTTTCTTCCATACATCAGTTGGTTCGATGGGAACTTGGTGGTAGCTAGACTTTAGATCAATCTTGTTGAAGAAATTTTCCCCATTGATTTGGTCAAGATGGTCATCAATCCTGGGAATTAGGTATTGGTTCTTGATTGTGATTTTGTTTAGTTCTCTGTAATCAATGCAGAGTCGCCAGGTCCTGTCCTTCTTCTGCACCAGTACAATTGGGTTTCTGCAAGGGGAGGATATGGGTCTGATGTGCCCCTTTTGAAGAAGATCTTGGATCTGACGCATGATTTCATCATTTTCCATCAGCAAGCGACAATAGAATGGTCCATTAGGCAGAGGTGCACCGAGGGTCAAATCAATTGGGTTCTTGACTTGGCAGTGCATTGGTACCCCAATGGGTGAGGCGAAGATGTCTTGTCACTCTTCCATAATCCCATCCACTTGCTTCTACTGCAAAGAGAGGCTTTGTGTAGAGGCCACAGATGTGGCAGCGACCTTCTGCTTACTGTGAGCACGGATCATAAAGAAGACAAACTTCTCAGTCTGTGAAATGACCTTACTGCATTTCTTAGCAGAGATTAAAGAAATAGTGGTAGGCAGAAATACCTCTGGTATCATGTACAATTTTCTACCAAAAGTAATAATAACACTGCGAGGTATAGACTCATACACATCATGATGCTTACAAATATATAGTTGTCCTAAAAGAACATCACAAACTTCAAGGGGAGAAATATCACACAATACCTTGTCTTTGAAAGGCTTAATGTCATAGGGATGATGAAACTATTGGCTAACATGGAGATCTGTTCCTTGGTGAAGCCATTCGATGGTGTAGGGATGTGGGTGCAGTGTCATCAGCAAGTCCAATCGCTTGATGACCTTTGCTGAGATCAGGTTCTTCTGACTGCCACTATCGACAGTGAAATGAAGCAGAGCCCCCTTTACCCACATATGTGAGTGAAAAAGCCATTCCCCTTCCTCTGGTTCTTCTAGTTCACTTGGCTAGACTTTGGCGGTAGTGACAATGGCACTGGGTTCAACATCGATAATCTGCTTCCCTCCTTATGGATTTGATTTAGAGTCAGAATCAGCCTCAGAATCGGATTCCTTCATCTCAGACAAAAGTGACTGCTTGGAGCGACATTCTTCAATGTTGTGCCAAGGTATTTTATGGTATTCACACCATTTTTCCATGTCCTTCTTCGTATTTTCATTGCCCTTGTTGTGTTGCAGGTTGGACTAGTTGTCATGAGACTGGCCATATTTGATCTGTCCCTTGTCGTGTGGGTTGGGGTCACCTTTTCTCTGCTTCAACTGTGAGGAGTTTGCAGATCCAAACTCTTGCCTCTTCTGCTTAAATTTATGCTCGATCTTGACAACATATCTATAAGCTATACCCAATGAGGCGATGTCCAAAAACTCAATTTTTGTATGAATGTATCTATTCAAACAATAGTGGTATTTGAGCACCACATTTCTCTCAGAGTCTTTGATACCCAATTTGGTGCGCAGGTTATGGAAAATATTAGTGGAATCTGGTACTATTTGGTCCCTTTCTTGATGCAGGGTGGTCCATTAGGTGTACTGGTCCTCATAGCTTCCAATGGGGTAGTATTGTTCTTTAATGGAATCCTAGAAGGAATCCCATGTAAGGGAAACCACAAATATTGTAGATTCCTCTATGGCCCTTTGTTCAGAGTAAGTATCCCACCAGTCCTTAACATGAGGGATGATCTTGAGGAGTGAAAAAGTAATATTTTCCCTATCGAAAAAATTGTGGACCAAAAAATACCCTTCGAACAAATTCAACCATTTATCTACAACATCTACATCTATCAGTCCTTCAAATAATGGAATATAAAAATTTACCTATACCTTGAAGAGGGTTGCATGGTCACTTGATGAAGATGCTTCTCCTGTGAGCAGTCATCCAAAGATCTGCACAAAGTTGTCCATCATTTCATTCCTTTGTCGTGCGAGAGATTACTCGAGCAAAATTTTAAAAGTATCTCCTACTCCATCATCTTTCTTTCCATCCCCTATGGGTTTTTGTTGGGCTCGACACATAGGATCTTGCAACAGCTTGATTGGTTCGAGACCCAAATTCTTGTACCCAGATATTGTTAGGGACATGGATGAGGAAAAATAAATGAAGAGCAGACCACTATGATACCACTGATACGGATGTAGGAGCGGAATGAACTGATTAACAAACTAAATAAAATAAACATAAATATATGAGGAACAACAGATATATCCAGTGAACAATATCTTCTATTGAATAAATGAAATATGTTGAAACTGTAAAAATGCAAAACTGAAACACTTGCTTGAATGGTGGTAGCTATCTCTGAGAATAGATGTGGCTACTACGTGCATCTGTCTGAGAAAAATGATTAAAATGAGGCTCCAGTGTCCTTTTTTATATTACTCATGAATTCCAAAACTCTAGACATCCAAAAACCTAACCCTAGGAGATGAAACACCAAAAGTTATGTGGGCCCCTATGGGTAAGTTGGTACCTCAAGTTCCCGGGGTCGTAACTTTTGCATACGACCTACGTTTTAGGCATGTGATAGCCCGTTGGAAAGGTATTTTAGAGAGCTAAAGATTACGCCATCAAACTCTAACTCTATTTATAGTTTGACTTTGGCGAGCTAAAAAAACATTGTTTAGGGCCCCAAAACGGCCCTGGAAGTACATCAAGATGCGATGACATGAAAACATACAAAATAAGTCAATTGGATTAGGTGGGAGGCCACCAGTATCCACCTAAAATATGTGTAGGGATTCAGATAGCCCCAAAAGTGTAGAACTCGTTATTACAAAGAAGTACAAAAGAACGTGTTGAACTAAAAATTGTCAAGAGGAGCCAGTTGGAATAGGTGGGTGGCCACCAATATCCACCTAGATCACCCTGTCATTCAAAAGTGCATTGTGTAGAGTGTTGTGCCAATTCCAGTGGTTTTCAGTGACTTTCCTTTTTAAGATCTGAATTAAATTCTTATTTGTGGATTCTGTTACACCATTTCCTTGAGGGTAGTAGTTGGAAGAATACCTAAGGATAATCCCCTTTTCAAGTGTGAATTCAGTCAAACGAGTACAAGAAAATTAAGCATCATTGTCAAGAAAAATCACCCATGGTACCCCAAATCTAGTAATTAGGTATTGTTCCAAAAATTGAATGACTACCTTTTCATTAATTCGAGTAAGGGGAATTGATTCTGACCATCGGGTAAAATAATATGTTGCATCTAGGATGTATTTTTGTTGTTTTGATGAATTTGGGTTAATTTATCCTATGAAATATATTCCCCATTTCTCAAAATCTCTAGAAATGTTTACCATTTGCAATAGGATGAAGGCCCTTTTTTTTATCATCACTCAATAGGTAGACCTTACATGTCTTGACATGTGTATGAGTATCTCTAAACAAGGCCGGCTAGTAGTAACCTAATCTCATGATTTTATGAGTTGTGGTATCCCCTACAAAAGGCCTACTAGTTGGGTCATTGTGCAGATATTTCAAAACCTACTATGCATCCTATTTCTCAAGGCATATAAGTAATAACCCATCATAAGTTTTTCGAAATAACACAGAGTTAATCAGACGATATTGGGAATATATCTATCAAAGGCCTCTTCTCTCCTCATGATTTAAGTGTTCTGGGCACATACTGTTATGGGGAAAATAAGAGATATTTGAATACCATGATTCATTACTTAGTGGGACATAAAGTACTTCATTACACCATAAGGGTAGTTCATTGTCCCATCTAGATTCATCTGACCCTGCCAAGTCTTGATATT
>ML789501.1:361192-385938 GCA_009831015.1 Picea engelmannii | reverse complement strand
ATGTTTTCCCTATCTGTAATCACTGGTTAGTAGAAACTTCTCTATGATAGCACATGAATAGAGATAAATTACTCAAGTTTGCAGGGTGAGATTGAGTCTTGTTTGTGCATGCAAAAATTACAGTATCTTACTTGGTTAACAATAGAAGTAATTTGGAGGGAAAACGTGAGTTTAAACAACCAAATCTTTGAGCGTGGGAGGAAGATTCTATAAATTTATCATGTTAAATGATTACTTGTACACTCCACCATCCTTTAATGATTTATTTGATGCAAGACATGTCTATCGGTGATTTTGAGAAGGTGTTATTTGGCACGCTTCGTGCTCATCGGTGTCGGGAGGTATGAAAAGCTTGTGTGTAACTTAACACTAACCTTGATCTGACCATAGGTGTCCAAATACCATACAATATAATGACGTGGAACTCATACATTTTTTGATGAATGGATATCCAACGAGGCATGGAAAATGAAAACAATGATGTGTCAATGATTGATTGGTAATATGGTCTTTTAACATGTCTCACGATGGGGAAATCAATAAAACTACAAGGAGTGTATGAGGTATAAGTTTAGATTTTCAATGGTTCAAATTTAATTTCCCTTTTGATCAGTCCAAAGTGCCTTGAATCGAGTCACATTGGCACTGGACTTGGAACTAATCTCAAACTACTCCAACTAGTGCAATGTGAATTTCATTGATACTTCAACCAAAAGAGCATACCTTCAACAAAGTATATTTTCATGTTTCATTGACCCGTGGACTGTTTTTCCAAAGGAAGTGGCATCAGGAGACAATGGATGCATGCACTAAAAATTAAGGCTCTCACAGACATTCAATAGCCACGTGGTTGAGTTTCTTCTTGATTTATGGACGCATGTCCTTTTTTCTTGGACAGGTGGATGATTATTTAGGGGGATGATTAAATTATTAAAAAAATGGATTTACCTTTTACTCAAAAGAAATTGTTCGCTCATGTTTTATGGAAGCCTAAATTAAATTATCAAAAAATGCATTTACTTTTTACTCCAGAGAAATTGCATAGTTTTACATTGAAAAATGAAAACTTATAGCATAGTACTATACTTTGTTTAGAAAAATCAAAGTACATTGATACTTTAGGAATTGTTTTTCTTATTGCAATACTATCTCCATACAAAATTTTCAGTCGATATCATGGAAGTGGAGTTCCATGGAACACAATTAGGAAAACGTGCTTACATATTTGTAATATTGTAACATGGAATGGGTGTTTTAATATGTAATATTGTAACATGGAATGGACGTTTTAATGAACTAGTAATGTTATCCATAAGCAAAGAATATGTAATTTAAAAGTAAAATTAATTTAATCATATTTCAGTATCCATTTCCTAGATCTGAAGAAGGATTTTAAAAACATCAACAATTTTGTTTTCTAAGTAAATAAAACAGTGTCTAATCTGATTACATTTTTTACTTTTAAATTGGAAAACAACTATCAAACTGGAGAGCTTTTGCCAATGATAATTAAAAGATTGATTATGAACTTAACTTTAGTAGAGAAAAACAAAAAATGTTAAGACCTTTTATATATGATTTAAAAAATGTTAAGACTTTTTATATATGATTTTAGTGAGTTATTCTATATTCATGTAACTTCCTTATTTTTAATATTGATATAAACATCAGCATAATATACCTTTTTTTTAAGGGAGAGTGGGAGGTATGAACCACTCTCAGAAGTATTCAGTATCGATTTAATCAATAATGCCAATCTTGGAAGACATCCTCTCTAGTAAATGCACCCAGGTCATATCCTCATTTCATTCTTCAACTCCTTCCGCACAGAATGAGATCTAACAGAATGAGCCCAGCCAGATAGAGCCCTTTTAATGCTTTCTATAATCAGTTCCATTCGACCTTTGACTCATCCATCATCGAGGTAAAAATGAACAACTTTTCAATAATAAAATATATGAAGCTCTAAACTGCCTGCTACAGTAAAAAAGTATTATAAGAAGTAGGAGGCGAGGGGGAGCATTACTAGATAAAAATAGATACTATAACTATGCCCTAACTCAACTCTAAACTCAAGCCAACTAAGCTTGACACCAGTCAGCATCAACACGAGATTCATTTTTGAATCCGTGGGACTCAATTGATATCTCATGAGGTGACAACTTTAACAATTATACTATGTGAATCGGGCTCATCAAGGAAATTGGGCTCAAGAAGGAAACTAAGTCCTTTCTCTCTGGGGAACAAGGGTTGCAGCTCACTAGGGCCTTCCAATGGAGCAACGACCAGCCCAATTAAATATTCCAGGACCAAGTTTCCACCCTTTTTGGTATTACCATTTCGAGATTTTGAGGGTTTCCAACCACCTTAGCTGCTGGATAAACAACGGCAACTAGTACTGCTTTTGTTCTATAAACAAGAAAAGCTAGACCTCATAATCGTTCTTTCTCTCCCGGACAATCTCTTTGGGTTCTCAAATTATCAAGGAAGGCCCGTGCTACTTAGGTGCTTCTTCCTACTTTGACCCATAAACTAGCTTCAATGCGGGTTTATCAATCTGGAAAATGGTCAAATAGGCAACACCCCATAGAAACAGGTTATTGAAAGAGGTTGAAAGGCTGCAAAAAGGTATAACAAGCACCGATGTATAGAATCCCAGAACTCTATGGTTGTACAGAAATGCAAAACTACCCAATTTGCGGGTCTTGCTGGGCGAGCATTCAAAGGGTGAGTCTTTCTGTAGAGAAGATTCTGGGTATCAAATTGGACAGGGTGACCTTTTTTTTTCAACACCTTAGAATTTGAATCACAATCTTTTATGGCCATAAACTAGGCCATTAACAATGCCACCCACTTAAGTTGAAGCCTCCCATTTACAAACACAACTGTGCAATGCAAATACTTGTCATGTAAAAAAATATTATTGTTGATTTTGATGTCGTTGAAGATTATGTTGTCTTTTAATTAGCGACTTTTCTAGAAAAAAGATTATGTTTCTCAAGCCAAATATACACAAATTTGTTTCTCAAGCCATCTACACACTTTTATTTGTAATAAAACATTTTACTAATAACTTTATTACATCAATAGTTACTATAACTTTATTGCAACAATAGTTACTGTAGCAAATATTCACATTGTTATTTATTGTAACAATGAAATGGAAGAAAAACAACTATAATATCTCATTATTGTAGAAAAAAATTCACATTAATATTCACATTGTTATTGTAACAATGAAATGGAAGCAAAACAACTACAAACTAGTAAATGCATTTCTCAAAAGAAGGGCCAAACCATTAATGTGGATGTTGTTTAAATCTTTGAGAAAGATGAAACAGGAAGAACAAGTGTAACTCACTCTTTACAATGTACATAGGAAACTCTTCCTTAATATGTAGGGACTAAGTTGCTTTGCAACATATTCTTGTTTTTCATGGGATTTCGGTCAATACAAATGGTCCCATTAGGAAATAGACAAATATTAGGTGCATTTGCATTGTTACTCAATGGTTGTTGATGCCAATAATACGATTGGGACATGTTATAAAACATCGTCAGGCTGGGACCTTGAGCCTTTTTTGTTTCCCCTTCATGTTTTTTCACCCGTTGTTGATGCCAATAATACGATTGGGACATGCTATAAAACATCCTCAGGCTGGGCCCTTGAGCCTTTTTTGTTGTCCATTTATTTGTGTGCACCCGACCTGATGCTCTCATCGAGAATTTTTTAGAAAGAGGTCTTTTTGAATTATTTTGTGAATTATTCTTTCTTATCAATTGGCCAACCTTTCATAGATATGTGTGTTTCTTCACTTGGGTTTATCTTAATCTTTGGCTATGGCTCAAAAAATGGTCAAAGAAATCAATCAATCAAGAATGTAAAAGAAAACCAAAAAAAATGCAAAAAATATTAAAAAAAAATGGTAGAAGACCAGAAAGTCAATAACCAAAAAGAAAGTGGTACCCTAAAATGTTAACATATTTTAAGGGTGTGCCGAATGCTCAAAAAATGGTGATTCACTGGATGAAACCAGATAATGACCATATCTAAAAAAATCATAACAATTTGAAGAGTAAATTTTGATATGAGATAAGAACTCAAAAGTTATTTATAGATTGGTGTACATATAATATAGGGAACAATCATAGATTCCTAATGATGGGTATTTGTATGATTCCTATCCTCTTTACCTTGGACCAATGGTTCATGCCTTACAATCAAGAAGAAATCTAATACCACCCTTGATAAGAGACTTTTAAGGTTCCCAACCTCTAAGTACTTGAACACCCTTTTGGTGTTGCTCCATTGCCAGTGAGCATCTATGGCCTCGACAGAGTTATTCCAACATCAGAGACCTTGATCTATTTCCAGTGAGCATCCATAACCCCGATGGATATATTTGCGTTCCCTTCTTGATGTCATGATTTCCCCTTGAGTTATTTTCCTACCTCATCACTCTTTTCTTTATTTATTATAATGTGAAGCATAAGTATCTATTACTATATATGTTTTATGATTAGGAAGTATTATAGGATAGGAATAAGATTCTAGGAGGATGAAATATGTTTATTGAGGAGAGTGATCAATACTTTGGCTTTGTTTATCATTCTTATTTAAGAAGATTATCATTTTCATTAGTTTTCTACAAAGAATGCAACATACTTCCCTTATTTTCCATAATTCCCCTTCAGAACTTTCGGACCATAAGTCAGACCATATGTCGCTCCCTAGATAATATATATACAAATATATAAGTATCTTCTGACTTCTAGTTCTATTCAAAATTGGTTCCCCTTACTTTAGTGTGAAAAATAGAAATTATGATATAAGAGCATTGTCTCACCAAGTATTGCCAAAACTAAGACTTAGCATTATCTTCCACACAGAAGAAAAAGAATAAACAAGAACAAGAACAAAAATGGATCATCAAAGTTATCACCCAAAATAAAATGAAACAATCAAAGAACTCAAAAAACAAAAAGAAACTATGGTACAGAAATATTCATAAGGAGTAGCTAGGTAAAAGATATTTTGCGGCTTTGACCATTTACAAGAAGAGAATCCAATTCACCTTCCATGTTTTTCATTCTATAATTTTCAACCCCAATCTTCTCTGCTCCCTAGTAAGGACCCAATCATAAATTTTGAAACTTAGAGTGTTTCCCCTTTGGGTCATTAACCATATCCCACTTCAAAAATAGATCCCCCACACTAACATTCTTATCCCCAGTTTTGTGTTTTTCAAACCATCTCTTTACCAACTATTGGTGAGCAGTGAATATTGTTTATCCCTTTCCCTTTACTCTTCTAGCATAAGGAGTTTATCAATATGTTGTTTCATGTTGGAGAGAGAATGTCCCCTGGAGACTTGGGAGAATTGAATAGATGGGAGATAGATATTTGTTGGTAAGATGGATTCGTGACCATAAACAAGAAAGTATGGGGAAGTCCCTAGGGATTCCTTAGGGTTCACCCTGTGATCCAGATTTAGGAGTGGAATGAAGTGATTAACAGACTGAATACAATAAACATAAAGATATGAAGAACAACATAGATATCCAATGAAAAATATCTTCTATTTAATAAATGAAATATGTTTAAACTGTATAACTGAAACACTTGCTCGAATGGTGGTAGCTATATTTGAGAAGAGATGTGGTTGCTATGTGCATCCTTCTGAGAAGATTGATTACAATGAGGCTCCATAGGCATTTTTGATATCACTCATGAATGCCAAACCCTAGACATCCAAAAACCTAACCCTAGGAGATGAAATGCCAAAATTTGTGTGGGCCCCTATGGGTAAGTTGGTACCTCAACTTCCTGGGGTCGTAACTTTTGCGTACGACCTCTTTTTTAGGTGCATGATAGCTCGTTGGAAAGGTATTTTAGAGAACTAAACATTACGCCATCAAACTCTAACTCTATCTAGAATTTGACTGTGGCGAGCGAAAAAAGAATTGCTTGGGGCCCAAAAATGGCCCTGGAAGTACAAAAAGATGTGTTGACATGAAAACATACAAAATAATCCAGTTAGATTAGGTGGCAGGAAACCAATATCCACCTGGAATATGTGTAGGGCTTCAGACAGCCCCGGAAGTGTAGAACCACAATTACAAAGAAGTACAAAAGAACGTGTTGAACTAAAAACTGTCAAGAGGATCCAGTTGGAATAGGTGGGTGGCCACCAATATCCACCTAGATCAATCCTCCTCCCTTAGGAATAAATGGTCTCCATTGCGTTTAGTTCCCCCATCAGGTGAGGAAAATTCTATTGAATTTGGCCACGGGTGAGCCACTTTCCTTGGTGTAGGAGTTACCCTGCCTTGACATCCCAATAAAGTTGGATCCTCTGCTGGCGATTTCCCTTGACCTATGTGTCCACTATCTGATTAGTGGATGATTGTTCCATGTAGTCAAGGTTGATCTCAGTTGGTGTCATATGTTATAGTGATCTCTGAGGTGTCCAATAATGGTGGAAAATATGGCCAAAGGAGGTCCACATTGAACACTGGGTGCAAGCCAAGGAAGGTTGGAGTTTTGAACTCAAAAGCATTGCTACCCACACCCTTGGTGATAGTGTAAGGCCCATAGAGAAGTGGGAAGACATTCCTATGGGGCCCCATAAGATTCTCCTTCTGAAAATGTAACCATACTTTGTCTCCAACCTGAAAATGGTGTGTTACCATGTGTTGATCATGGCGTTGCTTGTACTTAGAATTGGATTTCTACAAAATCTCATGGACTTGTTGGCAAATGTGTTAAATCCACTCAATGAATCTGGTGGCTTTGTCAGTCTCAAACTGAACATACGAATAGTCTGTGTGTTTGGTGCAAAGATGTAGTGCAACATGAATGGGACCCAAGGGCTGGAATCCCAGCCCCACCTGAAATGGGCTATGTTCGGTGGAGATATGGAGAGCCCTGTTGTAACTGTGTTGAACATAGGGGAGACTCTCATACCATCCCATGTATGTGAATTCTTAGAGTTGTATATGTACAGGATGTGCACAATCATCTTAATTACGACCTCTATTTGGCCATCTGTTTGCGGGTGGAAATAAATGGATTTAGTGAGCTTGGTGTCCAACAGTGAACAGACACTTGACCAAAATGTGATTAGGAACCTCTTGTCTCGGTCGAAGATGGTGGTCTATGTTATCCCAAAATGGACCCACACTCGTTCGAAGAAGAGCTTTGCAGTATCTGCTGCTATGGTATTCTTCTTACAGGTTGTGAGGATGGCCATCTTCAAAAACCGATCAACGACCACAAATACATAATCATTTCCTTTCTTGGTGGACAAAAGGCCAGACATATAATCCATTGAGATGGATTCCCAAGGCTTCTAGGGAGTATGAAGAGGGATGTATAATCCTTTCTTCTTGATGGTTGGCTTGGCAATGGAATAGGCAGTGCAAGATCTGATATACTTGTTGACGTCCTATTGAAATTTTGGCCAATAATTTTTTTTCTATAGAATGACCACAATTTTCTCCACACCAAAATGCCATGCCATCCAACTATAGTGGGCTTCCCAAATCAACTTTTCATGCTCACTTGTAGGAACACAAAGATGGACCAGATGGCATAACAATTCATCCTGAATGTGAAAATTGGTGACAATCACACCTGTACCCAAGAGATGATAGGTGGTGGAAAAGTCTGGATCTTGCTGATAAATATGGATCCACTCAGATGCCTCATGTCCACAGGAATGGAGCACAGTGGTGAGTGAAGCCATGGGAGGTCGACTGAGGCAGTCAAAAACATGATTTGAGCTCCCTGTCTTATACTTGATGCTGAGATGGAATGTTGCAGGTAGGTGGACCACTTCTGATGGTGGTTGTTCTACAATTTCCCCTATGTCTGTATGAACTAAAAAGGCTTGTGATCAATGTGGATGATCGTCTCCTTTCCCAGAATGTAATGTTTCCATTGACAACAAGATTGTACAATGGAATACATTTTGTTTTCATAGGTGGGGTATTTCCAAAAATTATCGAAGAGTGTCTCACTATGGTATGCCACTGGATGACCATGTTGAGTGAGAACTACACCTACAAAATAGTCATATGCATCAGTGTCAATCTCAAAGGATTGTTGCATATCAGGAAAGGAGAGTATTGGAGTTGAGAACAAGCGATGCTTCAGATCATCAAATGCTCATTGTTGTTCCTTCCCCCACATGAAATTTTCCCTGCCACCACCCTTGGTCAATTGGTTGAGATCCCATGCAATATGGGAGATTCCCAACATGAACCGTCGGTAGAAGTTGGCCAGTCCCAAGAAGCTTCGAAGCTCGGTTAATGTGGTTGGGGTTGTCCAGCCATGGATGACTTGGATCTTAGCTGAATCAACATGTACCCCATGCTCATTAACAATGTAGCCCAAGTATTGGACCATGTTCATGCCAAAGGAGAATTTTTCCAAGTTGGCATATAGCTTGTGTTGTTGCAAAGTTCTCAAAGCCTATTGAATATGATGCATGTGCTCTTCCCAAGTTATTCTGAAGATGAGGATGTCATCCAAATATACCACCACAAAAGAGTTGGTGAAGGGTCTCAATACATCATCCATCAACCTCATGAAAGTGGCGGGTTCATTTGTTAAGACAAGGGCATGACCAACCATTCGAGGAGACCTTGTTTAGATTTGAAAGTTTTCTTCCATACATCAGTTGGTTCGATGGGAACTTGGTGGTAGCTAGACTTTAGATCAATCTTGTTGAAGAAATTTTCCCCATTGATTTGGTCAAGATGGTCATCAATCCTGGGAATTAGGTATTGGTTCTTGATTGTGATTTTGTTTAGTTCTCTGTAATCAATGCAGAGTCGCCAGGTCCTGTCCTTCTTCTGCACCAGTACAATTGGGTTTCTGCAAGGGGAGGATATGGGTCTGATGTGCCCCTTTTGAAGAAGATCTTGGATCTGACGCATGATTTCATCATTTTCCATCAGCAAGCGACAATAGAATGGTCCATTAGGCAGAGGTGCACCGAGGGTCAAATCAATTGGGTTCTTGACTTGGCAGTGCATTGGTACCCCAATGGGTGAGGCGAAGATGTCTTGTCACTCTTCCATAATCCCATCCACTTGCTTCTACTGCAAAGAGAGGCTTTGTGTAGAGGCCACAGATGTGGCAGCGACCTTCTGCTTACTGTGAGCACGGATCATAAAGAAGACAAACTTCTCAGTCTGTGAAATGACCTTACTGCATTTCTTAGCAGAGATTAAAGAAATAGTGGTAGGCAGAAATACCTCTGGTATCATGTACAATTTTCTACCAAAAGTAATAATAACACTGCGAGGTATAGACTCATACACATCATGATGCTTACAAATATATAGTTGTCCTAAAAGAACATCACAAACTTCAAGGGGAGAAATATCACACAATACCTTGTCTTTGAAAGGCTTAATGTCATAGGGATGATGAAACTATTGGCTAACATGGAGATCTGTTCCTTGGTGAAGCCATTCGATGGTGTAGGGATGTGGGTGCAGTGTCATCAGCAAGTCCAATCGCTTGATGACCTTTGCTGAGATCAGGTTCTTCTGACTGCCACTATCGACAGTGAAATGAAGCAGAGCCCCCTTTACCCACATATGTGAGTGAAAAAGCCATTCCCCTTCCTCTGGTTCTTCTAGTTCACTTGGCTAGACTTTGGCGGTAGTGACAATGGCACTGGGTTCAACATCGATAATCTGCTTCCCTCCTTATGGATTTGATTTAGAGTCAGAATCAGCCTCAGAATCGGATTCCTTCATCTCAGACAAAAGTGACTGCTTGGAGCGACATTCTTCAATGTTGTGCCAAGGTATTTTATGGTATTCACACCATTTTTCCATGTCCTTCTTCGTATTTTCATTGCCCTTGTTGTGTTGCAGGTTGGACTAGTTGTCATGAGACTGGCCATATTTGATCTGTCCCTTGTCGTGTGGGTTGGGGTCACCTTTTCTCTGCTTCAACTGTGAGGAGTTTGCAGATCCAAACTCTTGCCTCTTCTGCTTAAATTTATGCTCGATCTTGACAACATATCTATAAGCTATACCCAATGAGGCGATGTCCAAAAACTCAATTTTTGTATGAATGTATCTATTCAAACAATAGTGGTATTTGAGCACCACATTTCTCTCAGAGTCTTTGATACCCAATTTGGTGCGCAGGTTATGGAAAATATTAGTGGAATCTGGTACTATTTGGTCCCTTTCTTGATGCAGGGTGGTCCATTAGGTGTACTGGTCCTCATAGCTTCCAATGGGGTAGTATTGTTCTTTAATGGAATCCTAGAAGGAATCCCATGTAAGGGAAACCACAAATATTGTAGATTCCTCTATGGCCCTTTGTTCAGAGTAAGTATCCCACCAGTCCTTAACATGAGGGATGATCTTGAGGAGTGAAAAAGTAATATTTTCCCTATCGAAAAAATTGTGGACCAAAAAATACCCTTCGAACAAATTCAACCATTTATCTACAACATCTACATCTATCAGTCCTTCAAATAATGGAATATAAAAATTTACCTATACCTTGAAGAGGGTTGCATGGTCACTTGATGAAGATGCTTCTCCTGTGAGCAGTCATCCAAAGATCTGCACAAAGTTGTCCATCATTTCATTCCTTTGTCGTGCGAGAGATTACTCGAGCAAAATTTTAAAAGTATCTCCTACTCCATCATCTTTCTTTCCATCCCCTATGGGTTTTTGTTGGGCTCGACACATAGGATCTTGCAACAGCTTGATTGGTTCGAGACCCAAATTCTTGTACCCAGATATTGTTAGGGACATGGATGAGGAAAAATAAATGAAGAGCAGACCACTATGATACCACTGATACGGATGTAGGAGCGGAATGAACTGATTAACAAACTAAATAAAATAAACATAAATATATGAGGAACAACAGATATATCCAGTGAACAATATCTTCTATTGAATAAATGAAATATGTTGAAACTGTAAAAATGCAAAACTGAAACACTTGCTTGAATGGTGGTAGCTATCTCTGAGAATAGATGTGGCTACTACGTGCATCTGTCTGAGAAAAATGATTAAAATGAGGCTCCAGTGTCCTTTTTTATATTACTCATGAATTCCAAAACTCTAGACATCCAAAAACCTAACCCTAGGAGATGAAACACCAAAAGTTATGTGGGCCCCTATGGGTAAGTTGGTACCTCAAGTTCCCGGGGTCGTAACTTTTGCATACGACCTACGTTTTAGGCATGTGATAGCCCGTTGGAAAGGTATTTTAGAGAGCTAAAGATTACGCCATCAAACTCTAACTCTATTTATAGTTTGACTTTGGCGAGCTAAAAAAACATTGTTTAGGGCCCCAAAACGGCCCTGGAAGTACATCAAGATGCGATGACATGAAAACATACAAAATAAGTCAATTGGATTAGGTGGGAGGCCACCAGTATCCACCTAAAATATGTGTAGGGATTCAGATAGCCCCAAAAGTGTAGAACTCGTTATTACAAAGAAGTACAAAAGAACGTGTTGAACTAAAAATTGTCAAGAGGAGCCAGTTGGAATAGGTGGGTGGCCACCAATATCCACCTAGATCACCCTGTCATTCAAAAGTGCATTGTGTAGAGTGTTGTGCCAATTCCAGTGGTTTTCAGTGACTTTCCTTTTTAAGATCTGAATTAAATTCTTATTTGTGGATTCTGTTACACCATTTCCTTGAGGGTAGTAGTTGGAAGAATACCTAAGGATAATCCCCTTTTCAAGTGTGAATTCAGTCAAACGAGTACAAGAAAATTAAGCATCATTGTCAAGAAAAATCACCCATGGTACCCCAAATCTAGTAATTAGGTATTGTTCCAAAAATTGAATGACTACCTTTTCATTAATTCGAGTAAGGGGAATTGATTCTGACCATCGGGTAAAATAATATGTTGCATCTAGGATGTATTTTTGTTGTTTTGATGAATTTGGGTTAATTTATCCTATGAAATATATTCCCCATTTCTCAAAATCTCTAGAAATGTTTACCATTTGCAATAGGATGAAGGCCCTTTTTTTTATCATCACTCAATAGGTAGACCTTACATGTCTTGACATGTGTATGAGTATCTCTAAACAAGGCCGGCTAGTAGTAACCTAATCTCATGATTTTATGAGTTGTGGTATCCCCTACAAAAGGCCTACTAGTTGGGTCATTGTGCAGATATTTCAAAACCTACTATGCATCCTATTTCTCAAGGCATATAAGTAATAACCCATCATAAGTTTTTCGAAATAACACAGAGTTAATCAGACGATATTGGGAATATATCTATCAAAGGCCTCTTCTCTCCTCATGATTTAAGTGTTCTGGGCACATACTGTTATGGGGAAAATAAGAGATATTTGAATACCATGATTCATTACTTAGTGGGACATAAAGTACTTCATTACACCATAAGGGTAGTTCATTGTCCCATCTAGATTCATCTGACCCTGCCAAGTCTTGATATTTTATGGCTAACTTGCACAATACTTAACCCCTGACTATTTTGGTTGGCTTAATTTCAAGGTCAAATTCTTGGATAACAGTCATCCAATTTCCTCTCCTTTCACCCATTTTTATTGTGTGAGGAGTGACCTCACAAAAGCATGAGGCACTATAACTTTGGTATCGTTCTTAAGGATGTAAAGACAAAATTGTTTGACTACTTTGTACATAGCATAGGCTTGTTTGTTGATAGAAGGATAATTTAGCTCAAGCCCTTGTAAGTTAGTACTCATGAATGAAATAGGGGCCTCATTCTTATCATCATGATTTTGTGTGAGGATGGATGCAAAATAATGATCAGAGGAAAAGGTGTACACAAAGAAATCCTTACTAAAATCAACATAAAACCAGTGCTTGAGAAATAACCATCTCAATTTGATCAAAAGATTCATTTTCTTCCTTATTCCATTCAAAATTAGCATATTTACGAATCATCTTTTGTAATGGTTTAATGGTTTAACATTAATTTCTTATGAAATTAATATTACCAAAGAAGGATTGCATGGATTTCGTATTATGTGGAAAAGGTAATTGGGAAATCACTTTTACTCACTTGGGCTCAATGGTGATGTCATATTTAGAGATGATGTGGCATAAAAGCCTTCTTTTGATTACCCCAGAAATGGTATTTTTCGGATTGAGATAAATAGCATACCTTTTACATCTCTAAAAAAGTTTATATAGGTGGAGGATGTGGTCTAATCTATTTTTTTTAATAAACCGTAACATATTTGAGATAGACCACTACACACTTGTTTATTATCCCTCTAAATTAAAGATCCATGTCTCGCTGAAAAATGGCTCCTACATTAATTAGGCCAAAAGGAATGTGTTTATATGCAAAGGTTACCCATTTAGTACAAAAAGTGGTTTTCAAATGATCCTCTTCTAAGACTAAAAATTGATTATATTCTAAAAACCTATCTAGAAGTGAGAACATCTCAGATCCAGAAACAGTTTGTAGGAGTTGTTCCATTTGGGGGACATGATAGTTATCTTTCTCAAAGGATTTGTTTATATTGCGGAAATCTACACAGAGACGGATCTCTCCTGACTTACTTTTCACTGGTACTAGATTATCCACCCAAGCATAATGTCTTACCTGAAAAATGATCTTGGCATCCAACAACTTTTTAAGTTCCCTTTTCATTAACAGTTCAAGAGATGGGTGGAACTTTTGCATTTTTTATTGAAAAGGCTTGGCATTATTCTTAAGAGGGATCATGTGTTGTAATATCCTTGGGTCATAAGTTTTAATATCCAGATATGACCATGCAAAAATTCCCTAATATTATTTAAACAGTTTTAGGTAAGATTTATTTTCATATGTAGATATAGATCTTCCAAGATTAACATTTTTGGGATTTTTAGCAGTTCCTAGATTTATTAGTTCATAAGTAGGGCTAGAACTATCAGTTTTTACATTTTGAGGGTTCTTGAACTAGTCTCTTAAGTAAAACACATTTTCTAAGTTGAATACTCCTTTACGCATCATGTGAAGCTTGGGTCTTTCAGATATTGTGAATTTTTTAATTTCAAATTATTCTCCCTCTTGTTCTACAAGTATTTCTTGAAACACCTGATAATTTATGACAAGATATGTAATTTTTTCTTCATTAGTTAAGAAATGTATGATCTTCTCATCTCCCTCAAACACTCTTTGTTTGGTGATATTGTTAAGGACTTAGACTTTATATAAAATATCAATAGTGAGCCCGACAGCCTCATAACATTCTAAAGGGGACGACCTTGATGTTGTTGTAGCTAAGGAATAAACAAGTAAGTTCTTGGATCGAGGTATGGCAGTGATATTGAATGTTATTTAGTTATCTATCAGCCTATGCACTTCAAGGTGATAGTTATCAGGGTGAGGAGAGTTACGGTGTATAGTGTTCATAACTTGTCTAACAATTATCTCAGAGTCCCCTAAAACAATGAGTTCTTTAATATTTAATTCAATGGTTTTTTTAAGACCTTGGACTAAGGATTCATACTCAACTATGTTATTAGCACATTCAAATTCTATCCTACACGATAATAAACTACACTTACTAGTTGGGTCAATAAAAATACACATGAGCCTTGCTCCTTCTTGAGACTTGGAACCATCAAAGAAAAGAGTCCAAATTTCAGAAGTGACATGGGGCGCTCTTTTCTTGGTGTTAATGTTTGATTCTTTGGCAGTTTCCTCTAACATACTAACGGTAAGAAAATCACCAGGGCTACTGCACTTTTCTTTTATGATCTGAATATCTTGCAAAGATATCTCTGACTTCTAATTTATTGAAATTTCAAATGCGCATGTAGTAAAATTTTCAAAATATGAATCACAATAATAGTTTATGAGGATGGGAAATTTAGATGAAGACAGTTCATTGGGTGCATCCAAATTGGTGAAAACGTTTTTAATTATTTTTCTCGGTCAATTCTTATCTTATTAGGCTACATGTTTCGAGGCAACCAAAGGTGAGACCAATCAGAAGAAAAATACCCCTAGAGTTTGTGTGACCAATAATAGCTAAGAAAAATCCCATGTGCTTCCAGGATGTCCAAACTATAATATCAATAACCTGGTGAATCTTGGGATTGGAAGAAATCCTAATCACGACAACTTTTAATTCCCCAATGACATTTACTTCTTATCTGTCTAATTGTACGATATGGGTTGAAATTTTAGTAGGTGTTCCATTTAACTTATTACAAACAGAATGTGAAATTACATTTGATGATGCCCTTGATTCTATCATACAATTGTGTATATTTCTATTAAAATTCTCAAAATTTAATAGGAAAGGAGGAATATACAACTTAGATTTATTATCTATCGATGTTGTGTTTACTGTTGAATTCTGAGCTTCCCTGAATTCATTATGTTTATAGTTTGATTAGAATTCATTGTTTGGGTATTTTCATCCTTTACTGCTTGAAGTAATAGGGTTTTCTACTAAAAAATATTGCAAAGATCCATAACAAAGATATTGGTTGTAATATTTTTTAGATATTCGAATATGTTATAGTCCAGTTGTTCCAATTCATGATTTACAACTTTAGGAGACGAGGAAATCATAGGAGTGGGCTTCGCTAAAGGTGTCGAGGTCTGGGGATTCTTTGGAGATTCAGCTATAACATGTTGGGGTTGAGAAATGGGCCCTTTAATACTAATCTGAACAGCTAAGGTTTCATCTATGAAATCTTCTTCTTATGTCATGTTCACCCCATGCATCATATGATTTATGTCCCATAACACCATAGTTGCTTACTCATGTTGTTCATTGTATTATGCGTCTGTAGCATTAGATGATTTGCCATTAGTTTGATAAATTAAAGAAAATCCATCCAAAACTTATTTTCCATCATATTCATGGAATTTATCCATTGAGGGAAATTATTTTTAGAGTGATTTTCCTGATGATAACCATAGAAATAGTCTGAGACTACCTCCCATAAATCAATATTCAAATTAGATTGGGGGGGGCGGGGGTTCTATGTATTTAAAGGGAGGAGGTATCTTAAAGAAAGTTTTGTAAGGACTTTGGTTGGATGTACCTTCCCCTTTTCTCCTTTTCATGTCTACTATCTCATTCTAGAGATTATTAAACATTCTTTGTAAACTTTCCATGTCATTGTTAACCCTTTCATGTATTTGTTCGATTATATTTTATTGTGGTCATGTCAACAAAAGGCCCCTTTTGTGCTGTAATTTTCCTTCTTCACTAAGGATATTTGGATTTATTTACACCCTTTCATCTGAAATTTTATAGTCCTGGATTCCTCAAAGTGTTATGCTAAAGTATGTTTGTCAGCCCTTTTTCGAACATAGAAATCGAGGCTGGCAAAGCATTTGTGTAAAATTCAATTTTAAACTCTTGGGTAGGGGATGCTTCTTGTTGAAACTTGTCCAGGATTGTGGTAAAGCACTAGTTAAAATCCTTAACCTTCTCTTTAGGCCCCATAGTAGAAATAAATAATTCAACCATTAATTCCCCAATTTTGGTTTTCAAACGTATCTAAAATATATTTTTGGAACTTGGTCCATCTTGTTATGGAACCAACAGGGAGATTGAAATACCAAGTGGAGGATGCATTTTCAAAAGTATAAGGAAATAATCTATAGACTATATCCTCATGTACTACATTTGTTACTTGGATGGATAGAATAAACTTATTTATGTGATCTTCAAGAGATCCAGATGTTTCAAGGTCAAATTTACTTCTCCAAATGCCTTGGTAGGTTATGTAAAGGACCAGGTAAGGAAATGACATCTATAGCCAACCATGGTTGATTGCTTTCCTCATTATTGTCCCCCATGTGATTAAAGTCTTATTCTTAAATTTATGAATCTAATTCTTCTTCCTCTAACTTTGGTTCATCTTTGGGTTCATAATATTCATGGTGATAAGAGTAATTACTTGCAGGTGGAGTAACAACCAGTATGTTAGGGATTAATCCAAAGAATGTTATATTTAAAGTAAGTAAAAATCTATTAGGTATTCAACTATGTGTACTAAGGTATTCTCAGATGCGGACACAAATGATCTTACAATTCACCTTCTTTGAGGAAGTAATGGGGTTATGGGAAATGCTCCTATCTTTCTAACACACGCTCTAGTTATTCTCCTGAAAGAATTAACTTCCTCGTGAGATACTACTTATGGGATTTTAGGATGGGATCCAGAACTATCCTCAACCCGAGGTGAGGTGTTATCAAAAGAACTATCTTTAGTATTTGGATTTTATTTATGTGGGCTATTTGCATGGCTTGTCATGCATCAGTCCCTCCTTCTTGCACCAATTTTGTTGAGGGGTATGGATTCCCTTTCTCAACATGAGGGATTAAACCCAAGGACGAGGACCAATTATACTCCTCCCTATTTGGTGTGGAATAATCCTCTAGATTAATGGTCCAGAAATCATTTGATGGGTTTTAAGAGTTGTTAAATTCACTATTTTAATTTCTTTTCCTATTTATATGTTGGGTTTTATTTCTATGTAAAGGAAAACAACTAATGCACTAAAGATAAACTACCCTAGGGGTAACCTCCATTGTAAGGCACAAAACAACTATGTGAGGCCTCAACGAAATAATTCAAGTAACTGGTCAGTTTAAAAAGGGTGGCGTGAAAGAATAAAATGGATTATTTCTCTTAAAGATATTTTTTTTTTTAAGAAATATGAATAAAGAATGAAATAATAACTAACTTATATACTTCCAAAAAATAATTCCAAGCAATATATAGTCAAACGGTCATCCTAACAATAATGTAAATATTCAATTGTAATTATACCAATAACCATGAAATAATTTTGTGATTGTTGAATCTTTAATAAAGCCTAATACTTGTTGTAATACAAATTAGAAGATATTTGAAATTAATACTAGCAGCTTACACAATTAACAAGCTAACTTGATAAAATAGAAACTCTTACTAGACATTAGAGACATGGTGATTGAGTGTAGAGCAATCCACCCTCCAATCACAACACGCAATGGGTTGGTGAAACATCTTCGTCACGTTAGGAGCTTCTATATTAATTGTGAAATAATTCTCAATTATAATAGTCCAAATTTTGGCTCTCCCCAGTCCTTTCAATGAAGGTGACCCCTTTATTTATACAAAATTTAAAACTAAAAATAGTAAATCAACAACTAAAAATAGTTGAAACAAAAATAGCGACAAGATGACTCACGTGATCTAGGATTTATGGGGCTTGTATGCTTGTACAAATACTCAAACCACGGTGAGTAGAGTTCAGTACACATGTCACCATACATAAACTTTTTTTTATCCATTTCCATGCTTAATGCATTCTTGTTATTTAGAAAACGACCAATGTTCTTCTCCATTCTGCCTATCAACTGGTCCAATTCGTCGATAATTTTGATCTAGTTAAATGCATACCTTTTTACGTTCCCTCTTTTGACCTTTGATATCGTTTGTACCTTGCCATTGTATTCATCAACACTTATTTACAAACCTAATGATATCTCTTCTATCATCTGAAAATCCGAAGGAGAACCAAAACTTGGAAGTCGATGATTGACAATTGTATTATTTATCTTTTTTGAGGCTCGATGGAATGTTTCCCATTCTTCCTCAACTCTTTTCTTCGACTCCTCTATAATTATTTTCCAATGTTTCATAGTCAAATGAATCTGGGAAAGTCATTCTTTAGATACGATCTCTATATCATGATTTTCGACATCTTTCTTCCTTTTCACCTCTTGGAGGAATTCAAACTTATCCCATGCTTTGGCACCCTTCTCGACCCATTTGAGGAATTCCCTATGTGTGATCCTGAGAAGTAGGGATTCTTCCTGAAGACCAAGTTCTTTTATCACCAAATCATATTGAATTTGTATGTGCTTTTAATGTTCTTCCAAGAGGTCCTTCCTTATATTTTTTTCTCCCCTATCCTATTGATAATATTTCACCAGATGTTTGAGCGAAACCACTTCCTCCTTAGTATTCTCTAGATCTCTTTCCTTTTCTATATCTTTATCAAATGATTCATGAGAGATGGCAAAGCCTGCTGAAAACAATTCACTCATCTTGTCTTTTTTAGTGTCTAGAATTACCTCTTCATAGGTACAGAGAAAATTTTTCCATTTTAATTTTCCTTTTCCTTTTAGTCCTCTTCCCAATAGACCTCATATTTCAATCATAATCAAAGGAATCTAGATCAGACACTTCCTCAACAGGTTGGGGAATAGTATGATCACCCCAAGATAAGATATTGCTTACACTTCCAGGGATATAGAAGTTCCCAAAGATGGGGTCTTGACTTTCTTCCTTGGATGGAGAATCCTTCTTTCCTTATTTATCATGTGTGTCAATCCTTATCTCATATTTTGAGGTCTCATATGTTTTTTCTTGTGTTTCCTCCTCCTTCTTCTCCTCAGCTAATGAACCTCCCAGTAAATCTCCAGGTTATTTTTCAATTGTTTTTTCTTTCTATGAAGTTTTCTCAAGTGTATTGTGCATGTCTTCCTTATTTTTCTTATTGCTTCCTGCATCTTCACCAATTGAACCATTATCATCACTTGTATCAGGTCCTTGTTCACCATCGTTATCCAGTTGGGTATCCGGGACACTTGTATTCCCTTCATGATTCATAGGAAAAGGTACTTCTAGAACTTGACCACCAGCTGGACTATGATCTCATTCAGTGTTTGTCTTGGTGGTGTCCTCTTTATGTGTCTGTGTCATGCTTACAGTTGTCACCACCTGTCTCCACGTTCTTTTCCCCCATTGGATATGTTGAAGGCTCTTCCTTAGTCACATTATCACTAGTAATGGAGACACCATTTTTGTCCACCTATTCTTCATCCTTGGTCAAATCAATAATCTTAGAAGGCTCTACAGTTTTTGTGGGATTATCTTTTTTTTCCTTGAGGCTCTATTATGCCTTCTCATTATTGATTTTTTCAATTTCCTCCCCTTTCCTTTGTTCTTCTTCTTCTTGGATATTCCTTCACTCTTTATCTTGCTTCTGCTCATGGTTTTTCCTTTTTTATTGTTCTTCTTGTCGGGCCTTTTCTTCCTGATCCCTTTCTCTTTTCTCTACAAACTTCTTTTTCCTCTATTCATTTTCATTCTTTTTCTTCCGCTCTTCCAACAATTGTTGAGCAACATATTCCTCCTCTTTCTTAATTAAATCCTTCTACAACTTCCTTTTCTGTTCTTTTTCTTTGAGAATCTCCTCATGTTCCGCTTGTAGGGCTTGTTTCCCTTTTTCTTCCTTCATTCTCTCTTATTCTTCCTTCTTTTTATTTTTATTCTTATTTCCTAGAAGAATCCCCTTGGTTAATCATATTAATATGTTCTTCTAGAGAAAAGGAGGCAAAAACAATTATATTTGGGTGGGATTTTCTTTTCTCTACCTCCTTCCAATATTGAGCATCCTCAGTAAAAATTATTCTTTTCACTTCTCGTGAGCATATGGACAACTTAAAGAGACATGTTCAACATGCTTGAGGACCAAAACTTTAAGATCGTGCCTTATGAATATCTCAGTCATGAACGAGTTTAAACAACCAAATATTTGAGTGTGGGATGAAGATTATCCAAATTTATCATGTTAAATTCTTACTTGTATTCTCAACCATACTTCCATGGTTGATTTGATGCACAGACATGTCTCAGTGAGCTTGAAAGGGTGTTATTTGGTGTGCTTCAGGCTCATCAACATCGGGAGGTATGAACATCTTGTGTGTAATTTAACACTAACCTTGATCTGACAATAGGCATCTGAAGACTGTACAGTATAATAACATGTAAATCATATGTGTTCTTATGATTGGATATCCAATGTGGCAGGGAAATGAAAACAATCATGTGTCGATGATTGATTGGTAATATTGTTTTCTAACATGTCACATGATAAGGAACTCAATAAAACCACGAGGAATGGATGAGACATAAGTTCATATTTTCAACTGTTCAGATTTAATTTTCGTTTTCATCGGACGGTCAATATTGGTCTCCCAGGAAAATTTGCAGGGGACATCAGAGAGAAACGTCATGTGAGAACTTGAAAGGATAATCGTTGAAGCCAATGCATGATGATTTCATCGTCATCGACTGGCATGAGCACAAACGCATCAGAACAGTTCACCAAAACCACTAATCATTGATGGTTATTCGTACAGTGATTACATATCATTGGCGTACTTAGTTGGTGTGGCAGGTGACCTGGCACATAAAATGGCATCTATGTGGTGGGGAAACACTACGAGAGATGATGCAAAAAGATGACATGGTACGTGACATGGACTCTATAGAATTCAATGTGGAAGGTGATGTGTCATCTTATGTGGAACCTATAATAGTCTCCTAACAAAACCATCACCCTTGATAAGTTTGATGGCCACGATTGCACTACTTCCTAAATCAAACGTTTGATATAGACACTACAAACCTTTCACTATCTTTGACACAGATCTCATATATGACTTTTTTATTTTTCATGGAATTTCAACCAACGTTGATGGTCACATCGAGAAATCGACAAAGCTCATATGCATCTGCATTTTTACTCGATGGCTACCAATGTCGATAATACGATTGGCACATGTTATAAAAAAAATTATGGTCGGGCCCTTTAGCCTTTTTTGCTGTTCCTTCTTGTTTTTGCACCCGATTTGATTCTCTCATCGATATTTTTTAGAAAGCAATGTTTTTGAAGTATTTTGTGAATTATTCCTTCTTATCAATTGGTCAACCTTGCATACATATGTGTGTTTCTTCGGTAGGGTTTATCTTAATCTTTGGTTATGGCTCAAAAAATGATCAAATAAATCAACCAATCAAGAATGTAAAATAAAACAAACAAAAAATGAAAAAATATAAACAAAAAATGACAGAAGACCAAAAAGTCGAGAACCAAAAAGAAAGTGGTACCCTAAAATGTCAAAAACATTTAAGGGTGTGTTGATTGCTCAACACTATGATAATATGTTACCCACATGGTGAGGTGATTTGTCGAATTACTCCCTACTATATAAGCTACTACAATTGTCTCTTCACTGCATCTGCTTCTAGAATAGATTGTCCATAAAAATCGATATTTGGTAATGGGGAGTCACGAAACAATTGTATCTCATGATCCACTTCCCTCTTAGGTGGTATTCCTTTAGGCTCCTAGAAAACTCCTTTGTATGAATTCAATAGCTCCTCCAAATATTGTTTCTAATTATTAGTACATCCTTCTAGGGATTCCTTTACTCTCATTGATTCAACACCTAGCTTATTCTCTCATAAGAAAATAAAAACATACTTCTTACTTGAACTAATCAATGTTTTGACATGGTTGGCACTTACCAGTGAGATCTTTGATTTACCTTTATGTGCATTAATGATGAAATACTTCCCATCCTTGACCAGGAGATAGTTGTTTTCTCTCAGCATGAATATCGCATCCCTAATATACATGTAGGGGCTTACAAATGTTGGATTACTGAGAGGCGAGGTGAATCAGTAATAGAGCAATTTAATCCTTTTTAACCATATAATCCAAGTATTATATCAATGAAGCATTATCATCTAATAAATACAGAGTAAATAAGTAATTAACAAATGAACAAACATACACATACACAGTACACCAATGTTTTACGTGGAAACCCAAATCGGGAGAAAACCACGGAATGTTTTTTCCTATATGTCTTGAAGAATTACATTCATTGGAAGCACCAACTTCCTTTGTTTTTTAGATATAACTAGAAGGAGGCTCCAACCCCCTAGTTTCTCAATCTAAAACCTTAGGGAAGCTCCAACTCCCCAGTTCTCTAGCTACAACTAGAACGAGGCTACAACCCCCTATGTTCTTTGGCTACAACGGGAAAGTGGCTACAACCACCTGTCGTTGCCCCGTCTTGCCACCCTAAAGTAGAAGTAGAATGATGGAATCACTGTCAACCTATCACTATGAGATATACCATTGTAAACCTGTACCAATAAATCTAAACCATGCATCAACCATGCATCAACCTGTACCTCAACTTGTATTCAACTTGTACCATAAACAAGTGCATCAACCATGCACCAACTTGTACCAAATAACCTGTAATCAACCTGTACCATAAACAAGTGTATCCAACCATGTACCAAGTATGTACCAATCATGTGTCAGCTACTCATCAACTATGACTCATCAATATGTACCAACATCATCAACTATACACCTCATGTATGTGCCAACTCATCAACTACTTGTCTCAACCATGTACTCAACATGTACCTCAACCAAACGACCTCATCAATTTCATCATCCAAATCTAATTTGTAGATATATAATAGACCTGGTGTATATGATCACATTCCTACAAACCTTCCTTAACTTCAACAACAAGAGACTAGCATTTTCATCAAACTTTTCTTTAGTCTCACATGCTTAGTTTTGGATTAGTCGAAAACCCTAAGTTGAAGTAATCATAACTTTGTACCTGTAATGTATAAAGATATGAAACTAATACACAATGTTCTTCAGTGTGTTTTATGCAATTCCTCCAGGTTTCACTACTTGGAACCTCTCAGAAAAGGAGTTATAGCAAAAATGGCATACCTTGTTGAATACTAGCTTATTCTAGAGAGAGACCTTGTAGAGCGTGCCCCGCACGGAATATTTGTTGAATTGATATGAAACTATTACAAAGAATAATAAATATGGTAACTTAACCAACACATTTTGTTTCACTAAATTTGGATCTGTTATGAAGAATTTATGACATTTTTACCTGAAACACATGTTTTTGACTAGTTTATGGACTAGCCACAAACCCTATTTTCCACGGAGTGTAACTCCAAAAATAAAATGAACCACAATATGAATTCTTTACCACAGGTACTTGGATATGTTTCCTCAATGGAATAGTAATTTCACATTCTGAATCATTATAGAAAAAACGTTATAGCGAAAATGGTGAGAGGACCTGTAAATAACATACCTTAGAAAGCACCATCAAAAGAATTTATCCTTCCTTGCATTTCGGCCTTCTTTTCTTCACCTTCCCTCAGAATTTCAGATTAGATATCCTTGTTTACATCAAACACCTATATATATTCAATATGCTCAAGTTTGTTTAAAATGAGAGAGCCTTGCCTCTTATTTATACTCTCCAAGTAGCTTCCTTAAAAACATCTTCTAGGTCACTTGGCCCCACTTTCCTTATTTTAGGGTTAACCCACTTCTAATTTCTCCATTAAATTTATTTTGTATTCACTTTGAATTATAATATACTCATTACTTCACTTTATTATTTACCTTTTAAAATCTCTTAAACCACTTTGACTACTTTGACCTTTTGGGGGTTCTAGATGACATATGAGGGTTCTCCAACTTCGTCAGGCCATAACTCTCAAACCATGAGGAGTTATGTGATGTTCCACATACCACCAGAAATGAAATGAAATGTACTATCCATATGGAATAGTATTATCTGAAAATATATCATAACTCTGTTGGAAGATTGATTGTTGTCATTGATGTCAACCCTAGTCGTGGGTTTTGGACCGCAAGATTGATAAAGGTATTTGGACATGAAGGAAAATTCACATGCATATAAAAAACCCATGAATGGATAGTATGCATCATTTTGTTTCCGGTGGTATGTGGCACGTCACATGGATCCTCATGGTTGAGGAGAAATGAATTTTTGAAGATGACAAAGTGAATTGAAAAAGGAAGTACATGTAGGCCCTGAAAATAATTACAAAATAAGAAAGTGTTAGGTCGGCC
>ML789501.1:344065-357617 GCA_009831015.1 Picea engelmannii | reverse complement strand
CTACCTTTGGAAGTCATTACTTCCCTTGAACAAAAACTATTGATTATTTCTCATATATTATGCATGGTGTATTGTGGTGTATTGGTGTAACTCTTATACTATTGTTCATTACTCATTGGATATAATTGAATGGTTTAAGTATAAGTTGGAAAAGGTTTTTAAAAATTGTACTGGATATTGATTCACCACCCTCTCAGTATCAACAAACTCATACCGTTATCCATCAAACAAACTTGGGTTCATTACCCAAACCTGGGGTCTCCAACTTCTCATGGCCATAACTCTCTAAGCGTGAGGAGTTATGTGATGCTACACATACCACCAGAAATGGAATGACAAGAACTATCCATCTAGGATAGTTTACCTGAAAAAATAATTCTCCTTCATATCATTATTCCACAATTAAGCATGGGTTCTCTTACTCCGCAAAGTGTCTTCCCGTGAGGGCTTTCACCATAAGGGGACCACTTTGGATTTCATCCATCTTTAATTCTTATCAACCATGACAAGACAATAATGAGTCATGTTTACATCAAACAATATTGGGTCCATTACCTAAACCTTTGTGCTGCGGGGCTTTCTTCAAGGGTTGGCATCAATGACAACCAACTTTAATCAACAATCTCCCCCTTTGGCATTGATGGAAACACTCTGATGAAATACTGAAAACATATCACTCATGCTCCCCCTGGAACCAGGCCTATGTCCTCTGTATTTCATAAATTTGTCTCTATCCTCTACATCTGATAAATCTTCTCCCCTTGGAACCATGCCTCTGTCCTCTGCATATGATAAATCTCTCCCCCTTTGTCATCAATGGAAAAGGTATCTTTCCATCCGAGGCTTCTCCCCCTGACTAAACTATCCTCTTATGGTGCTTCCTCATGTACATATAAGACATATAAGATAAGCATTCAAAAAACATTCATTTTGGAGTAGAAATAACTCCAATTCTTTGGCGAAGATATTCAAAGGATTCCCGTGGAAGTGGTTTTGTAAAGATGTCTATCACTTGTTCTTTTGCACCCACATACTCAATTTTGATGTTCTTTTCTACAACCTATTCTCATAGAAAGTGATACTTGATTGGAATGTGCTTCGTCTTGGAGTGCATCACCGGGTTTTTTGAGATACTGATAGCACTTGTATTATCACAATATATTGGAATGAGCTCATCATACTCAACCTGTATATCTGTCAAAGTTTGTTTCATCCAAAGAACCTATGTACAACATGTTGTTGTTGCAATATACTCTGCCTCGTCTGTAGATAGAGATACTGATGATTGTTTCTTGCTTAGCCATGATACCAAACACTCACCTAAGTAGAACGCTGCTCCACTAGTGCTTCGTCGGTCATCAATACAACCTGCCCAATGTGCATCTGTGTAGGCAATAACTGATATATCTTTTCCTTTTGGATACCATAATCCAAACTCTTTTGTTCCTTTGAGATATCTGAAAATCCTCTTTACTGCTAATACATGTGATTCCTTTGGTGCTGCCTGAAATCGTGCCACACGTCCAACTGCTTGCTTTACATCTGGTTTGGATGTTGTCACATATAGTAGGTTGCCAATCATTGAACTGTATTGCCTCTGATATGTAGACTTCGAATCATCATCTTTGCTCAACTTACAACTGGTTTGCATGGGAGTGATAACTGGTTTGCAATCTTCCATTTTGAACCTCTTTACCATTTCTCTGATATACTTGGTTTGAGAAATAAAAATTCCTTGGTTGCTTTGACGTATCTGAAGTCCCAGAAAGAAGGATAGTTCTCCAAGTAACGAAATTTCAAATTCATTTTGCATGTCTTTTGCAAATTTTTGGCTTAACCTATCATCATCACTACCAAAAATAATATCATCAACATAAACTTCAATTAATAAAATATTACCTTGACTTACCTTGATGTAGAGGTCGTTGTCTACACTTCCTTTTATGAACCCTTCCTGTTGCAGATACTTATCCAGTCTAGAGTACCATGCTCTAGTAGCCTGTTTTAGAACATACAAGGCCTTCTTTAATTTACATACATAGTTTGTGTTCTCTGACAACTGAAATCCTTCTAGTTGTTCAATGTAGACTTCTTCTTCAAGTTTCCCATTCATAAAATATGATTTTACGTCCATTTGATATACTTTCACATTTTTGGAGCATGCATAAGCTAAAAGTAAATGGATTTCTTTCATTCTAGTAACTGGGGAAAATGTCTCTTCAAAGTCAATTCCTTCAATCTGTGCATATCCTTTACATACCAATCTAGATTTGTTCCTTGTAACATGTCCATCTTCATTCAATTTATTCCTGAAAACCCATTTTGTGCCGATCACATTCTTAGTCTTTGGTCTTGGAACCAATTCCCAAGTGTCATTTTTCTCTATTTGATCCAATTCTTCATCCATGGCCTTATTCCAAAATTCATCCTTACTGGCTTCTTCAAAACAGTTTGGTTCAATTGTAGATAAGAGTGCTAGGTGTGTTTGTTATGGTGAACGGATTTTTCTTCTAGTCTCAACTCTTGCGTCTTTGTTTCCAATAATCTAATCTAAAGGATTATTCTTCTGTACTCATTTGCTAGGTGTCTTTGGAGATACTTTATGAAATTGCTCTTCTACTTCTGTCGGATTCTCTTCATCTTCATCTTCCTCTTCTACTTCTTGTTCATCTTCTTCTTTGAAAATTTGTTCCATTCATTTGTTTTATTCTTCCTTTGATTATGGTCTACCTGTTTCATCAATTGTTACGTTGATGCTTTGCACAACTTTGTTCAATCTTAGATTGTAACACTTGTATGCTTTCCTTGTACTTGAGTAACAAAGAAGTATTCCTTTGTCCACATGAGAGTCAAACTTTCCCATTCTATCATCTTCTCTTTTGATGTATAATTTGCTTCCAAAAACTCTGAAGTGTTTCACATTTGTTGGTATTCCTTTCCATAGCTTGTAGGGAGTTTTATCGGTGTTGTTTCTGAGCATTACTCTGTTTTGAATGTGAACTATTGTATACACTGCCTGTGTCCAAAATATATCTGTCAATTTGGAATCCATTAGCATTATTCAAGCCATTTATTATATTTTCATGTTCTTTCTTTCAACAACTCCATTCTGTTGAGGTGTCCTAGCAACAAAGAATTTCCTTTTTATTCCATGACTGCTACAGTAGTCCATAAATTCTTTTGAAGTGAACTCTCCTCCATTATCAGATCTCAAACATTTTATTCTTGAATCCATCTCATTTTCAACCATTTTCTTGTAGATCTTAAAGTTTTCAAAAGCGTTTGACTTGTTCTAGAGAAAGGAAACTCCATTCATTCTTGTATAATCATCAACTAATAACATAAAGTATTTTTCACCTTTTAAGCCCTTTGTTGTAGTTAGTCCAACTAGATCAGTGTGCACAATTCTAGTGGTCTTGTTGTTGAATATTCATTTGATTTGAACCTGGTCTTTGTTTTCTTTCCTTGTTGACAATGCTTGCATAAAGTGTTGGTTGGTTTCGTGATCTCGGGCATTTCTCTGACTGCTTCTGTTTTGCTAAATTTGACAAGGTTATCAAAATGCATGTGACCCATTATTCTATGCCATAGCCAACTTTCATCTTCCTTTCCTAGACAACACTTTTCATTTCCAATTTCACTTAACACATATATGTTGTTTGAATTTCTTGCAGTTGTACTGACCAATTTCCTTGAACCTTCTTTTCTTATCTCACACTTTTATAAATTGAAAGTAAGTTTATGACCTTGGTCACACATTTGACTCACACTTAAAATATTATGTTTCATATCTTCTACCAGTAGAACATTTTGTGCCTTTTCATTCTTGTTCCCAATTCAAATTGTGCCTTCTCCAATGATTTTGGATGAATTATCATTTCCGAAGGAGACTGGTCCATTTTTTTCTTTTCGTAATGTAAGAAATTTGTCTTATCACCTATCATGTGTTTTGAACATCCATTGTCAACATACCAACCGTGTTTCTTCTACTTAGCTTGTAGAGAAACTGTGCATTCTTCATTGTTAAACTAATCTTGCTTTCTTATCCATCTCGTTTTATGAGGTTCTTGTTTGTGACTGTTGTTATTATGTTGAGGTTCTTTAGGAGGGACTGTCATTCTGCAATCCTTGGCCATGTGTCCAAAATTCTTACATTTGCAACATTCCACTTCAGTGCTCAAAGATTCAAACTTGTTGTAACTTCTTCTTTGTGTGTCACTAGGTCTCCTTGAATAATCCTTTTTTGTATAACTCTCAAAGTTGTTACTGTTCCTGTTGTTAGATCTGCAATTCACAGCTTTATGTCCAAAATTATTACATGCATAACATAAACCAAAAAATATAGTTTGATACCTGGGAGTTGAAGATCTCCTGAAAGGAGGTGCTCTTATGAATCCTTCTTCTTCTTGAGGTTTATCTGTCTTTTGTTGATTCTGAAATTTGAATCTTCTTGGTCGAGGAGTGTCTCTGTAATCTTCCTTGTATATCTTCCTATCCTCTTTGATTGTTTCTGCATAGCTCTTTGGATTTTTTTTTTGCTCTATTGTTTTGGAGCCTGATCCCTTTTCTGTATGATTGTATCCAAGTCCGGACTTGTCAAGATGAGATTTTTGACTGCTAATAATGCCATTCAGAACTTTTGAGCTATTCCACATATTTTTCTTTTGAATATCCTTTCTTAGTGTGACAACCTCTGCTTCCAATTTTCCAATGATCTTGTCCTTTTCTTCTAATTGTTATTTGAGTGTTTCTTCAATTCTTTTATCTTCTTCTATTAGAACCTTTAATTTTGTGATCATTTGTTCTAGTTCTCGAGTGTCCTTTTTCTTGTCTAGTTCTGCTTGCAATTTCTTGTTTTTCTTCTTTTCTCTTCTGATAACTTCTATGGCACACATTAATTCTTCTCGATAGTCAACTTTTGTCACTTCAATTTCTTCTTCGACTTCTTCACGTTATTCTTCGGCTTATTCATATTCTTCTTCGGAGTCTTCTTTGTCATAGTTTTTTACTGCCATGAATAGAACTCTTCCTATCTCATTGTCACTGACTTTATTTTCATCTGAGGATGACATGTCTTCTTTGGTGTATAAGCTTTTCTTGAAAAAATTCTTTGTAGTTCTTTTTCCTTTATATGTGTGTTTTCCTTTTGATTAACCTTCATCATTTATCTTTTTCTTATGAGAACATTTGTTAGCAAAATGACCAATACCATCACAATCAAAACAAATTAAAGGGAGCTTACCTCTATACCTACCGTTGGTTCCCTTGTTCAGTCTTTTGATGAAATTGGCCACTTCTTCATCATCTTTCAAAGCGTCATTGTTGTTGCTATATTCTTCTTTTTCCTTTTTCTTTTTCTTTGATCTTTTGGATGCCTTGAAGGATGATTCTTTTACATCTAGATTTTCCTACTCAGTTCTCATTTCATATGCTATGAATATTCCATGCAGTTCATCCATGCTTATTGAGTCCAGATCTGATCTTTCTTCTAGTGATGATATCTTAGGGTTGAATCTCATAGGAAGAGATCTTAGTATCTTTTGAAAAATTACAGATTCTTCAATTTCTTCTCCCAATCCTATGATTACATTCACTGTTTCATCGACTCGTAAGAAGTAGGCTGTGATATCTTCATCTTCCTTCATTTTTAGTTGTTCGAACTAACCTCTGTAAGTCTGAAGCTTTGATGCTTTGACTTTCGTATCTCCTTCATAAATATTTTGAAGCTTGTCCCAAATCTCTTTAGCAGATTTACAGTGTGCAACTTTGGTGAATACCATATCACTGAGACCATTCAAAAGTGAATTTGTGGATTTGGAATTATTCTCACCGAGTTTTACTTCTTTGTCATTTGTTGGTGGAACTACTGGTGTTGTGTATCCATATACAAGTGATTCCCAAACTTGAAATTCTTCTGCCTGTATATATGTCCTCATCCTTATGCTCCAAAAAGCATACTTCTGTCCATAAAATTGTGGTATTCCTTTTTTATATGATTTGGTACTCTCCATGATCTACATTTCAGTGGTTAAATTGATTTCTGAAGGAACCTGCTCTGATACCAATTGTTGGATTACTGAGAGGGGGGGTGAATCGGTAATAGAGCAATTTAATCCTTTTTAACCATATAATCCAAGTGCTATATCAATGAAGCATTATAATCCAATAATTGCAAAGTAAATAAGCAATGAACAAATGAACAAACATACACATACACAGTACACTAGTTTTTTACATGGAAACCCAAATCGGGAGAAAACCACATAATGTTTTTTCTTATATGTCTTGAAGAATTACATTCATTGGAAGCACCAACTTCCTTTGTTTTCTAGTTGCAACTGGAAGGAGGCTCCAACCCCCTAGTTTCTCAGGATACAACCTAAGGGAAGCTCCAACTCCCCAATTCTCTAGCTACAACCAGAAGGAGGCTACAACCCTCTATGTTCTTGGGCTACAACTGGAAGGTGGCTACAACCACCTGTTCTTACCCTGTCCTGCCACCCTAAAGTAGAAGTAGAATGATGGAACCGCTATCAACCTGTCACTGTGAGATATACCATTGTAAACCTATACCAATAAATCTGAACCATGCATCAACCCGTACCTTAACCTGTATTCAAATTGTACCATAAACAAGTGCATCAACCATGCACCAACCTGTACCAAAAAACCTATAATCAACCTGTACCATGTTATCTCATAGTTTGTAGCTAGGTCAAGTGGCTATGAAGTAGAAGTCCAAACTGGCATAACAAGAACCTATCCCACCCAATGTCACCACGATGGGGCGGTTCTTTCTCTTTAGGGAGGTAAGGCCCAGGGGAGACATCCCCGGTAACCTGGAGTTTTGAAGTGGCAAAGGTTTAAAAGTCAAAGTAAATTTCCGCCTTCACAGGTCACCACCAAAATAGATAATCTCGGCTAAACAACCAATAATAAAGTGTAGGCCCAAAGGAGAACACTTGTCCAGAACAAAGCAAACCAATATATATATATATATATATATATATATATATATGCAAGCTATGATTCAATGGGTTAGTACTTCATAAGACTTATCTGATATCAATATATAAGAAATTGTAACAATAAATATTAACGAAGTCAATGTTTTTTAATGCAACAATGAAATAATATTACTTCACCAATAAATATCAAGATGATGTAGCAATCAATGTATCTAATCAATCCTCTTTCAATAAATGCATCAAACCACTATCTAATTTCTTAATATATAAGAATTTATGTGTCAAGATGAAATAACCAAGGGTGACGTAAGCTTTTTAGGGTTAGTAGTTAGTTAGGGTTTCAATTTATAAGAGGTTTTGAGAGTTGTTTCAATCACTTTCACTTCAACATTGGAGGCTAAAGATCAAAGCCTAGGGTTATGGAGTCAAAAGGTGAAGGATGCATAAGTTGAAGGGGATGAGATTCAAAGGACAAGAGGGAAAGGTTTCAAGGTGCTGCTACAACATGGCCTTAAAGACAAAACCCTTGGGGAGAGAGGCTCACTCTAGTGTTGCTTAAGCAAGGCCTCGTGCTCTCTCCTCCTTCCCGACAAACAACTAGCTCAAAGACAAGTAAAATCAAGACAAGAGAGTTTGAAGAGGGAGAGTGTTGCTAAGGCAAGGATATTTCATCAAACCCTAAAAGAAAAATGGCCCTAGGTGTAGATAACCTAGGCCTGGGACGTCCTCTTCCACTTGAAGTTTAAAGGTACGGCTAGCTTAAGGGAAGAAGAAATAAAGAGTGTAGCAATGGCTAGGCTCTCTTCTTCTTCTTCAATGGCTAAAAGATTTTTCTATCAGGGGACATGAGACAATGACCTACTTGTGTGTTTGTCCCCTAGGGTTTTGGTTCAGCAATATTTATAAATAGATGCAAGAAATTAAACTACAACCATTCAATCAAGAAGTTTTGCAGAAAAATACTTACAAATCATCAAGAAAATAACATGCAAACCCTAGTTGTAAACCTTCCTTCAAGAAAAACACCATAAATTGCCAAAAATATCCTCCTCAAACAAGTGTGCCTTCCTCAAATCAGCCAATAACCCTAATAGGGCACAAAAATCAGATCTCACTAGGAGAGTGAGTCATGAGTTATGTCAAAATGAGGCTAAAATTCCTCAATATATAGTGTATCAATGACCTTAATTAATTTTAGGTCATAAAAAATGGTCGACAAGACCAGAATAATGTTTTTACATTAAATTGTCAAAATAAAACCCTAAATGAGCTGTAATAAAGGTAAAATCCCCTTCAAGGGAGGCGATAGCCCCTTTTAGGGCAGATGAGACATCCAAGAGAAAAATGTTAGCCCCTCGGGGGCTTCTCCAACATGCCACCCATGCCAATTCTGCCCAGTCTGCCTCCAAGAATGACCATGAAGCTGGATGATGTCATGGTAAGGATGGGGACACTCTAAGCCTTCCAAGGCCAACATTCCACTGAAAAGGGGTCATTCCCCCTAGGTCGGGCTCTGCCAAAGTGCCTCTGGTGAAATGTCCTCTTCTTCTCCGGTGCAAAACCTCGGTCAAACACTATCCTATCTCTTCCCCTCTAACGGGGTCTCAACAACCATTTAATGGGCTCTTCAGCCCCATGGAGATCTGAACTAATCATCTCTCCATGTGTACCGGTCCAAATTGTACCTATCCGTCGGGCATGGTCCTGCACATCAAAAACTACGCCCTCCATGGGCTCATTAGTCGCAAGGATCATAGCAATGTTAATGACATTTCATCATTAATATTATCAAACATATGCATAAAAACCCTGATATATCATTCAATAGCTCAAAGATATTACAAAAATCAACAATACAAGATCGAAGAAAAGGACAAGACATCCTATTGGGCTAGCATCCACAAGAGAAGGGAAGTTCCCAAGAAGGTTTCATCCAAGCCATGTAAATGAGGTGATGTGGCTAGGGGATGTCCAGAAAAATGGGTAGAGTGAAAGCCAGGGATGCATAATGTTATCTGTGGGTGCCTTTGTAGAAGGTGAATTGTACTCGTCATGGATGCAATTTTTTTTTTAAGCCCGTTCTTGCCTTTATTCTTTCTTTATTTTCTTTTTCTTCTTCTTTTTCTTTTTATTCAAGGTCTAATCGGAGGACACTGCCTTGGAATGGTGACCAGAGCTGACAGTGTTACCCACAAGTACTTTCACAAAGATGAGAAGGCTAGCTCGTGATGAGACCCCCTTTCCCTTGGCCATGCAACCAAAGGTCACTGCCCTGGCATGGTAACCAGATAATGGTAATGTCATACTATTAGGTACCCATGAACCTAATAGGCTGGCTCATAATGAGACCCCTTATCCTCTTGGCTAGGTCTTGTTTATTATTTTCTGGGTCCCTCTTGTTTCTTCCTGAGAGGATTTTTATAGACTTCTCGGGGATCACTGGGCGAGGCATCTCGAGGTTTTATTTCTAGGCTTTTATCTTTTACCATATGCTTTTACCTTCTAGGCCTTTAGTCCCTTCTTTCCACAAGATAAGGTGAAACCCTACAAACAGGTCAATCCAATGCCCGGACAAGGGGAATGGGATAAATGAGCGGGATATAAGATGAGAAAGTGGTAGTATGATGGGAGCAGATGATGGCTCTTCAGAAATCCCCTCGGTGGCAAACCAAAACCCATGGGTACAGGCTTGCTAGGACACCCTGTCAATCTCCCCAATCATGGTCAAGTGGGTTAATGTAGGATCCAAGCAATCGTCAGAGATAAAAGGAGTCAGATGCATATATCCAATGGTTATAATGATCCAAAGTGACACATACCATGATACCTGGACCAATTACCTCATGGAGCAAGAGCCTTCTCCGATACAAGACCAAGCCGATGGTGATGGATGTTGTTGCTGCTGACAAGATGAATTTGTTGAAATAACAAAAGGATGGGCCCTCCAGGGCCATGCTCAGGTCAATCCTTCTCTTGGTACTCCATGTCTAGGACCTGTGGGCCTCAAGACATGATCTCCTAGTTATCCCTAGAAATCGTGGATAACATCTGGCTCCAACTCGGGGACATGTGCTCACCGTAGAGCGCATGAGAACCTCAGCATCTCTGGCATAACCTGCATACATGCTCAACTCGATAGGGGCATTAGCAACAAAAATGGGGTGGTAATGACACCCCAGCATATATATATATATATAAACTGAAATAAAACAATCAATATGCAAATGTGAAAGAAAACTAACATGAAATGTAAATGGTATAATACATGAAGAATGCCTACTTACCTGTAGGCTGGATGTTGGGTGTAGTCAAACAACCAGTAAATCCAATCCAGCAATGTCCCACAATACCTGCCTTTGTGCTTCATCATAAATTAGAATAGTGACAAATCAAGCACAAAAATGACATGGGTTAGAGCATATATCATATCATCGAAAATCATAAAGTCTAACTCATGGAGGTGGGTGGGAGGGATAAAATATTTCCAAGTCAATCTTTGAGGAAGGTATTCAATCCACTCCAAGAAAGGGTGATGAAGAGTCCAAGGTTGAGAAAACTGACTCAAAGGGCCTGCAAGTTGGCTACTTAGGACATCCTCATGCTCTGGAATCAAGGAAAGGATCGACAAAGATCTAGCAGACGACTGGCAAACTATCAAGAGAAAGTTGAAAAACTGAGATAACAAACTTGCAATATCCAACCAACCCTTGGAGTCTAGGGTCTGCCTAAGTGGAAACTCAACAATAAAAATATACTTCCCAACTACACCTTTAATGGAAAAGCAAGGTAACGTAATAATAGGTGGTTGGAGTGAGAAGTCATGAGAATCCCTTTTTAGGCAAAAAATGCTCTTGTGTTATAATCTGAGCACAGTGGTGGTTGGTAATCATCTTCATGGAGAGAATCCAAGTGCTCAGAAGGGTACTCATCAAAAATCTCAAGGTAAGACTGAAAATCATTAGGAAAACGAGGTACTAGGTCATCCTTGGTTTTTTGAAAAGTACGAGTAAAAATCTCATCTCCTTATTTCCATTGGTCAAAAGTAGTTTGCTATGATAATTGCAAGGGAAACACTTGGAAATGACCCTCAGTGTCATAGATGGGATTCAGGTCATAACCAACTATATCCCACCTATGTCTCCCAACATGTATGAACTCTTCAATGTTATCAACAATGTCACTATCTGTGTCATAACATGAAGGGTTTGACACATTTGAAAATTCATTCTCCTCCTCCTCACTTCCTTCATCATAAAGTAAAGCATCATCAAAAACTAGGGGAGGCGGGAAACTTACTATTTCTTCTTGTGCAGGGGCTTCGAGGACTTTGGAATTTTCAGCATGGGTTATTTTTTTATCCTCATGGACCGCTTCTTTGTCTTTGATTGTACAGCAAGGAATATTAATTTTGTTCAAGGCTTCCATTTCTCCTTCATTTCCTGAATCATGGAACAAGGTGTTATTGGAATCTTGAAAAGGAAAGCAACTAACCTCATCGTCCTTTTGTCATGCAAGAGAAACAGGCTCTTGGATTGCTTCATCAGAGGGAGGGGAAAAGGTTGATACTTCAACATTTTGCTTGGGTTCCATCTCCTCAGCCATGTCTTCAACAATCCCTTGTTGAATGATGGTTTGTTCCACTTCTTCCTAGAAATCATCAATGAAGTTTTCATGGGAAAACAAACTTTCCATACTAAGAGTACTTGAGGTGAAGAGGTCTTTTATCCTGGATAAGGAGATGTTTCGTTCAATTCCTGTAGCCATGTCATAAGCTTCATTGAGCATCCTTGGGCCCTTCTTACTGAGAGGTAAGACTAGGTGTGTCAGGATCGCATGGGCATAGAGATGGACAATATACTTGTCTTCAGGATGATGGCTTCTAGGAATCTGACATAAAGTTCCCTCAAACCTACTCTAGAAGTCAAATAGGGTTTCAGTCTCAGCTTGTTTTATATGTTTGAATCTTGTTAGCAGTACTGAGATGTCTCCCAATCTCATGCCCCATTCTTTGAGAAAGACTTCTTCTAGCTAGTTCATAGAGGTGATGCTAGCATCGGGAAGATCATCATACCATTTTTTAGCATTCCCGTGAAGAGTGGTGGGAAAAAATTTCATCACTACATCTTCGGCATCATCATCGATGGGATGGAGTCCAAAATAAGAATAAAAATTGTTCACGTGAGAGTCATCTCTTTCCCCATCGCTACCAGTGAATCTAGGGAGCCATCTTTCTTTTATCGAGGGCATTTTTCGTGGGTATTCGGGGATTTTTCTCATGTCTAAAGGATTGTGATTCCCGAGATCCCATTGTGAAGTCATTGTTGGCTTCGTCATCAGTGGAGTCACCAGATAGTTTTCTTGAAACTATCAAAGAAATAGGGAAAACACCCTAGTGGAGTCTCCAGGTAAGCTTGTAAGATAAGGCTCTGAGGCAAGGCTTACCGAAAAGTGTCGTATGAGGAGAATTGACTCAGTGTTCCCCGGAAACAGCGCCAAAATGTTATCACACAGTTTGTAGCTAGGTCAAGTGGCTATGAAGTAGAAGGCCAAACTGGCATACCAGGAACATATCCCACCCAATGTCACCACGATGAGGAGGTTCTTTCTCTTTAAGGAGGTAAGGCCCAGGGGAGACGTTCCCGGTAACCTGGAGTTTTGAAGAGGCAAAGGTTTAAAAGTCAAAGTAAAGTTCCCCCTTCACAGGTCACCACCAAAATATATAGTCCCGGCTAAACAGCCAATAATAAAGTGTAGGCCCAAAGGAGAACACCTGCTTGGGACAAAGCAAACCAATATATATATGAAAGCTATGATTCAATGGGTTAGTACTTCATAAGACTTATCTGATATCAATATATAAGCAATTGTAACAATAAATATTGACGAAGTCAATGCTTGTTAATGCAACAATGAAATAATATTACTTCACCAATAAATATCAAGATGATGTAGCAATCAATGTATCTAATCAATCCTCTTTCAATAAATGCATCAAACCACCATCTAATTTCTTAATATATAAGAATTGTTGCGTCTAGATGAAATAACCAAGGGTGACGTCAACTTTTTAGGGTTAGTAGTTAGTTAGGGTTTCAATTTATAAGAGGTTTTGAGAGCTGTTTCAATCATTTTCACTTCAACATTGGAGGCTAAAGATCAGTGCCTAGGGTTATGGAGTCAAAAGGTGAATGACGCGCAAGTTGAAGGGGATGAGATTCAAAGGACAAGAGGGAAAGGTTTCAAGGTGTTGCTACAGCAGGGCCTTAAAGACAGAACCCTTGGGGAGAGAGGCTCACTACTGTGTTTCTTAAGCAAGGCCTCGTGCTCTCTCCTCCTCGGCAAACAGCTAGCTCAAAGACAAGTAAAATCAAGACAAGAGAGTTTGAAGAGGGAGAGTGTTGCTAAGGCAAGGCTCTTTCATCAAACCCTAAAACAAAAGTAGCCCTAGGTGTAGATAACCTAGGCCTGGGACATCCTCTTCCTCTTGAAGTTTAAAGGTACGACTAGCTTAAGGGAAGAAGAAAGAAAGAGTGTAGCAATGGCTAGGCTCTCTTCTTCTTCTTCAATGGCTAAAAGGTTTTTCT
>ML789501.1:332897-344015 GCA_009831015.1 Picea engelmannii | reverse complement strand
CATGCAAACCCTAGTTGTAAACCTTCCTTCAAGAAAAACACCATAAATTGCCAAAAATCTCCTCCTCAAACAAGTGTGCCTTCCTCAAATCAGCCAATAACCCTAATAGGGTGCAAAAATCAGACCTCACTAGGAGAGTGAGTCATGAGTTATGTCAAAATGAGGCTAAAACTCCTCAGTATATAGTGTATCAATGACCTTAATTAATTTTAGGTCATAAAAAATGGTCGACAAGACCAGAATACTATTTTTACATTAAATTGTCAAAATAAAACCCTAACTGAGCTGTAATAAAGGTAAAATCCCCTTCAAGGGAGGCACTAGACCCTTTTAGGGCAGATGAGACATCCAGGAGCAAAACGTTAGCCCCCGAGGGGCTTCTCCAACATGCCACACTTGCCACTGCTACCCAGTCTGCCTCCAAGAAAGACCATGAAGCTGGATGACATCATGGTAAGGATGGGGACACTCTAAGCCTTCCAAGGCCAACGTTCCACTGAAAAGGGGTCATTCCCCCTAGGCCGGGCTCTGCCAAAGTGCCTCTGGTGAAACGTCCTTTTCTTCTCTGGTGCAAAACCTCGGTCAAACACTATCCTGTCTCTACCCCTCTGACGGGGTCTCAACAACCATCCGATGGCCTCTTCAGCCCCATGGAGGTCCAAACTAATCATCTCCCCATGTGTACCGGTCCAAATGGTACGTATCCGTCAGGCATGGTCCTGCACATCAAAAACTACGCCCTCCATGGGCTCATTAGTCACAGGGATCATAGAAATTTCAATCACATTTCATCATTAATATTATCAAACATATGCATAAAAACCCTGATATATCATTCAATAGCTCAAAGATATTACAAAAATCACCAATACAAGATTGAAGAAAAGGACAAGACATCCTATTGGGCTAGCATCCACAAGAGAAGGGAAGTTCCCAAGAAGGTTTCATCCAAGCCATGTAAACGAGGTGATGTGGCTAGGGGATGTCCAGACAAATGGGTAGAGTGAAATCTAGGGATGCATAATGTTATCTGTGGGTGCCTTTGTAGAAGGCAAGCTGTACCCGTCATGGATGCAATTATTTTTTTAAGCCCGTTCTTGCCTTTATTCTTTCTTTATTTGATTTTTCTTCTTCTTTTTCTTTTTATTTAAGGTGTAACCGGAGGACACTACCTTGGCATGGTGACCAGAGCTGACAGTGTTACCCACAAGTACTTTCATGGAGATGAAAAGGATGGCTCATGACGAGACTCTCTTTCCCTTGGCCATGCAACTAAAGGTCACTGCCCTGGCGTGGTAACCAGATAATGGAAATGTCATACTATTAGTTACCCATGAACCTAATAGGTTGGCTCGTGATGAGACCCCCTATCCTCTTGGCTAGGTCTTGTTTATTATTTTTCGGGTCCCTCTTGTTTCTTGCTGAGAGGCTTTTTATTGCCTTCTTGGGGATCCCTGGGTGAGGCATCTTGAGTTTTTATTTCTAGGATTTTATCTTTTACCAACTACTTTTACCTTATGGGCCTTTAGCCCCTTCTTCCCACAAGATAAGGTGCAACCCTACAAACAGGTCAATCCAATGCTATGACAAGGGGAATGGGATAAATGAGCGGGAGATACGATGAAAAAGTGGTAGTATGATGGGAGCGGACTATTACCTCTTCAAAAATCTAGGTTACTGGGGATGTCTCCCCTATGCCTTACCTCCCTAAAGAGAAATAACCTCCCCATCGTGGTGACATTGGGTGGGATAGGTTCCTGGTACGCCAGTTTGGCCTTCTACTTCATAGACACTTGACCTAGCTACAAATTGTGTGATAAAATACCATAAACAAGTGCATCCAACCATGTACCAAGTACATACCAATCATGTGTCAACTAATCATCAACTATGACTCATCAATATGTACCAACATCATCAACTATACACCTCATGTATGTGCCAACTCATCAACTACTTGTCTCAACCATGTACTCAACATGTACCTCAACCAAAAGACCTCATCAATTTCATCATCCAAATCTAATTTGTAGCTCTGTAATAGACCTAGTGTATATGATCACATTCCTGCAAACCTTCCTTAACTTCAACAACAAGAGACTAGCATTTTCATCAAACTTTTCTTTAGTCTCACATGCCTAGTTTTGGATTAGTCAACAACCCTAACTTGAAGTAATCATAAATTTGTACTTATATTGTATAAATATATGAAACTGATACACAATGTTCTTCAGTGTGTTTTATGCAATTACTCCAGGCTTCACTACTTGGAACCTCTCATAAAAGGAGTTATAGCAAAAATGGCATACCTTGCTGAATTTTGGGTTATTCTAGAGAGCGACCTTGTAGAGCGTGCCCCGCACAGAATATTTGTTGAACTTATCTGAAACTCTCACATGGAATACTAAAAACTATACTCTAACCAACACATTTGGTTTCACTGAATTTGGATTTGTTATGAAGAAGTTATGACATTGTTACCCAAAACACTTGTTTTTGACTAGTTTCAGGACTATCCACAAACCCTATTTTCCACGGAGTGTAACTCCAAAACTACAATGAAACACAAGATTAATTTTTTACCATAGATACTTGGATATGTTTTATCAATGGAATATCAATTTCACAGTCTGAATTATTATAGAAAAAAAGTTATAGAAAAAATGGTGAGATGACCTGTAAATAAGATACCTTAGAAAGCACCATCAAAAGAATTTATCCTTCCTTGCATTTCGGCCTTGTTTTCTTCACCTTCCCTCATAATTTAAGATTATATATCCTTGGTTACCTCAGACACCTATATATATTCAATATGCTCAAGTGTGTTTAAAATGAGAGAGCCTTGCCTCGTATTTATACTCTCCAAGTAGCTTCCTTAAAAACATCTTCTAGGTCACTTGGCCCCACTTTCCTTATTTTAGGGTTAATCCACTTCTAATTTCTCCATTAAATTTATTATTGAAATAGTTTATTTTGTATTCACTTTGAATTATAATACACTCTTTACTTCACTTTATTATTTACCTTTTAAAATCTCTTAAACCACTTTGACTACTTTGACCTTTTGGGGCTTCTAGATGACATATGAGGGTCCTCCAACTTTGTAAGGCCATAACTCTCAAACCGTGAGGAGTTATGTGACATTCCACATACCACCAGAAATGGAATAACATGTACTATCCATATAGAATAGTATTATCTGAAAATATATCATAACTCATACCATTATCCATCAAACAAACTTGGGTTCATTACCCAAACCTGGGGTCTCCAAATTCTCATGGCGATAACTCTCTAACCGTGAGGAGTTATGTGGCGTTCCACATACCACCGTAAATGGAATGAAAATAAATATCCATCTAGGATAGTTTACCTGACAAATTCATTGTCCTTCATATAATTATTCCACAATTAAGCATGGGTTCTCTTACTCCGCAAAGCGTCTTCCCGTGAGGGCTTTCACCATAAGGGGGACACTTTGGAGTTCATCCATATTTACTTCTTATCAACCATGACAAGACAATAATGAGTCATATTTACATCAAACAATATTGGGTCCATTACCCAAGCCTTTGTGCTACGGGGCTTTCTTCAAGGGTTTACATCAATGACAACCAACATTAATCAACAACAAACACTACACCACACATGTCAAGGGGTACTACATGTAACTCCACTTTATTAATAAAATATTCACTTACAAAAAAATTGATCTCACACTATTTGTGACCCTTATTTCTTCATTCTTATTCACCCACCTAAATTGGTATGGGCTTGGATGATCATGAAACTCCAACCCAAGCTTGTTGACTAGATCAATTGCTATGATATTGGCCTATGAACCAAAATCAAATAGAGTGTCTACATTGGTATTCTTAACCTATATATTCATATGGAAGAGTTTTCCCATCTCTTTATCTTCCTTGTGATGAAGGATACTCAAATTCACCTCCTTCTTCACTGAAGTGTACGAAATATTCTCATCCACATCTAAGTTTCTCTCTACGTAATTCCTTGAATCCATGGCTAGAAGGTTATTCTTCTTGGAATCCTTCTTACGGTTCTTAAGGTTCAGCTATGGATGTATTTTTCATTACTTTTCTTTAGTTTTACCATCTATATTGCAATTTTTATAGTGGTTACTTGGATCCTTTCACTAATGTGCAATGATTGTTGTCTCATTTTATTTCCCTTTCCACTTTTTCTTTCCTTCCTTGGAAGCGTCCTGGAGCTCTTTTTATTTGGAACCACTTAGTTGTCCTTTTTTGCGGTCTATATTTTCCAAACACTATTCTTTCACACATGCCTCATCAACTTTCCTAGGCTTGAAGAGCATCACTTTATTTCACAAATTACTGTGTAGTACTGTGTAGACCCCAAAGATATATGAGTACATCTAGGTTCTTGGGAGAGATACCCAACATGGTAGAAATATTCCTAAATTTGGTACTCTTGCACACTTTTCCCATTCCTTTACCTAAAGTAAGGCCAATGGATCTATTGGTCCTCTACATACACAATAGGGTAGAACTAGGACTTAATGAGGGTTTTTAAATCCTCTCATTTAATAGTTGGTGAATCACCCTCCGACCTAAGTTTCTCTATATGAATTTCCATTCAGTTTAATGCATGGACCTCTAATATTATTCTAGCAAATGAAATATTATTCTCTTCCTCTATATAGTAGACGCTGAAATAAATATCTAACTATTGCAATGAATGATTCAACTTTATTGCATCAATCTCACCTTGGTATGGCTTGATATATTCTTTCGCTTTCATTTTTAAATAAGGACTGCAAATGGGTAATGGCACTAGAAATTGGATTCTGAGTCTTTCTTTTGCTATTTCCTTGACCCCTTTTTTGGGTCTTCATTTTCTCTCGATTTCCCCTATAATCCTATCTTTGATTTAGAGCCTCCAACCTCCCTAAACAATCTGAGATTTCTTGCTAGAGCTTCCATGAGGAGGACCATATTGCAAGAGATATTAGTGAATTTCTCTTCCATCCTCACAAATCTCTCTTCTACTAAATCTCAATGGTTTTGTGAACAAACTCATCTTCCATGGCTAGGGTTCTTCGACTTTCTTCTTAAGACAATTACTAGATCCTACAATTTTCCAAAAATACCCAAAAGAAAAATGATTTGATACCAATATGATCTATAAACTACCATGGATATTCCATTGGAATAGTCAGTCACAATAGATCTTATATTGTTTTGAAATATTAGATTATGAAAAATACATTCTTAGATCCTAGATTATAGATTACTAGTTTATTGCTTGAAATTATGAAAATAACTAAAATATGAAAATGAAAGAAATGAGAAAAACAACACACCATCCACACAAATGTACACAATATATATCATGGGAAACCAAATATGGGATTAAACCTAGCTAGAAAGTGATTCCTATGTTTTTCTCTCTTTTCTTCAAATATAAATACAAGAAAGAGGCACTCATTGTAGAGTTTCCTTTGACATTGTGGATAGTATAGCTACTACAAAATATGTCCTCCTTTGTTATTCTCTCAAAATACCACTCCTATATGCTCTTCTCAACTATGGAACAAATGCAATGCTATAGAATGGAACCCATTTCTCCTCCTAGCATCCTAGTATTTAACATAGCCTGATAGTCGTTTATAATTAGGTTTTTTACTTCATCAACCCTCACTTAGTGATAAGATTTGGACCTTATAGAATCTTCTTGAAATTACACATGTGTCTAGCTCCACATATTTCAGTAATGGGGGCTCATGTGGAACCCACTCGTGCCATGGTGGTCAACAAGTTAGGTTAACTTGCAGGAGGAATAACTTTCCCATACAAGCTCCAATTGAGGTGATGCTTTCACTATTGGAAAGGTCTCAGAGTGTATAACACCATCGGGGGTGAGAATGTGAGTTCTAGATAATGTAACCCCCCAAAATGACATTGAATGCCTCAAAATGGCCCTAAAAGGTTCGAGATCCCAATTTTCCAAACTACGACCTGCCACTAAAATGACCATGTAACTCGATTCCTCCAATTGTTTCCACCAAGAAAGAACCAAGATAGATGAAAAATTATGTGATGATCCAATCCAACTCAAATTCATTATGACAATATATGTTATATTATATTAATATGTTTCAAACAATTTTTCTTACCAATTGTATGAAAAGCATCCATGAGTGTCACATACCCACTACAACGTAATAAAATTTTCCTTTTCCTTAAGGGACAGAATCCCCGAAGTCCTATGGGGGTCTAGTGCAGGCTAGTTCTTCCCTGTTCACCTCCCTGTGATCGTGGGTTAGGACCATAGGAAAAATAAACCAGGCGCCTTTTCGTGTTTCACGACTCAACGATACAATTGAGTCCAATCTTGAAGGTAGAATGGCGAGGGAGCTTCGGAATGAAACCCTGGCCGTAGATCTGGGCGCACAGATTTTTGGCCGTCTAGATCTACCCGCCGCTTAACGACAAAGTACTAGCTCCCTCTCTTTAGTCCCTAGTTCGATAGGACCACATACATGCCTAAATTTAGGCGCCTTTCACAACTCGCAACCTCGCGAGTCATGAGTCAAAGACCCTCGAATTTTTTTCACCAATCACCAATACCCAAGATCACGAAATGGGTATAGCTTCCTTCTTTCAGCATCCTCTGCACATGACCACCAGCTAGGCTAAACTCTAGCTCCTCTTGCTATTCGTCGCTTCATGAGTTCAACGGTTGAACTCTTGTTCCTCCCTTATGCGATCCTCCGATACTTGAAAGTCAACGAAGGTTGACCTTCCCTTCGCACTTCTCACAACTCGCCCCTTCGCGAGTTGTAGCGTCAAATCTTGGCACCTTCCCTTCACGAACCCTCGAGAAGCGATATTTAATTTTCCCTCTCGCGTTCTCGCTACTTGCAACTTCGTAAGTCCAAGTGTTGAGCTCTCATGCCCTTCTCCCGCGAATCCCCGAGACACAAGAAGTGAATGGAGCATTGACTCCCTTCTCTAGGCGATGCGTTTCCACCCGTCAATCACGTGGGCCCCACCTTGAATTTTTTCCATGTGTTCTCTCGAACTCGGCTCTCGGCACATCACTACTCGTGACTTGGAGCACCAAACCTTTGGGCTCTTACCTTGCAAACCTCCAAGTTCGCGAGATCCCTGGATCTCTGCCACCTGTCCTCCTCGGATGGACGGTCCTAATCCTCTCATGGCTTCGCCACTTCGCGACTTGGAGCATCCAACCTTTGGGCTCTTACCTTGTGAACCTCCAAGTTCGCGAGATCCCTGGATCTCTGCCACCTGTCCTCCTCGGATGGATGGTCCTGATCCTCTCGTGGCTTCGCCATTTCATGACTTGGAACATCCAACCTTTGGGTTCTTACCTTGCGAACCTTCGAGTTCGCGAGATCCCTGGATCTCTGCCACCTGTCCTCCTCGGATGGATGGTCCTAATCCTCTCGTGGCTTCGCCACTTCGCGACTTGGAGCATCCAACCTCTGGGCTCTTACCTTGTGAACCTCCGAGTTTGCGAGATCCCTGGATCTTTTCCACCTGTCCTCCTCAGATGGACGACTCAGATTATTTTGCCCCTATTCACGAGGGCTTAACCCTCATCTATCTCCCTATAGATCTAATGACTGTCGGGTTTTCTAGCTAAGATCTGACGGTTCAGATTGGTCCCGATGCCACGCCCTTTTCCACTGCTCCTTGGATGTGGAAAAACCAACGTTCCAGATGTTCTCATGGACCCCGGGGGTCTACGATTATGATTTCCTCACTATTCATGAAGATAGAGGAAAAAGGGTTAAGGAAATCCATGCCCTCGTTTATTCCTTCGATTTAATGGTCTTCAATGACTGCAGATCCCCCGACAGGATCTCATCCGTTGATCAATACTTATCCCTACGCTGCTACTTCGGGATTCTAAGAGGGGCATTCCTCTTCGTACAGGGTTGTTAAGACTTGCACATTCAAGTCCTTTTTCTAGGTTCTTGGTAAACCTTTCCAAGGAGGAAATCTCTGTGAAGAGGTCTATTCCGGGGCATTCCTGGATAAAGATAAGGGGAAACAAATTCCTGAGAACGGACTGGAAGTCTGACTTGGTTCAACTTATGCAAAATTAGATTCATTTATCAACATAAGCCATGCATGGTTCTTCTGTTATAAGCATATACAACTACTAGTACTGATCAATATACCACACAAACCTTCTTATAATGAAAACATTCACAGTTTCACAGCTTATGAGCATAATTATCAGAATACATATATTTCCAGATGCCAGAGGCAAAACACTTATCAGAAATAACACCAAGGTTAAGAAACTGTTGAGAGGGGTGCTTGTTTCCACCCAACCGTAGGCTTAGTGACTCCCAGCAGATGTACCACTAGCCACCCCCGAGCTGAGACCACGATGCTGTGAGACTGCGTCTCTGTTTGCCAGTGACCAGAAGAAAAGTTTTCAATCCTTCCTCTCTGCTATCACCCACTCTGCGTATTCTCAGAGTTCTCCCCTCGCCTCTGCCCTAATCCCTTCTACCCCATGCCTTACCCTCTTGCGAGGTTGCATGTGGCACGATTACCCTCGCGTTGGTCAGGCCTGACGGCTCTACGAATGGGCGGTTCACCTCCCATCCCTCATTAAACTATCTACCTACCAGCCTACAAGACATTTAATTCAGGGCCAGCGAGCCGCTTTTGGTTCTCCGGGCCAGTGGAGTCCAAATATGATATTAATTCTTGGTGGAAGTTAACGTCACCTTTCTAGGTGCCTTCCACCGCCATCATGGTCTCTTTTTCTGCACATCCCCTCTCAGCAGTCCTGCAATAAAATTCATAATGTTATTCACATTCATTGACCTTTTCCTCAAGGTCCATTTACATCACATATTCACATTTATGAGTTTGCCATAGTTCTTGTCCAGTCCAGTTATTTTTACAAACTGGGGGAAACAGGGTGTTACAATTCCCTCCCCCTTAAAAAGGAACATCATCCTCGATGTTCTTATCTACTAACATGAATTGCATGTACATAAGTAAACAAAATCGGATATGCCTGTCTCATGGCATCCTCCATTTCCCATGTAGCCTCATCTGGGCCAAAATGTTTCCATTGCACCTTGACCTGTGCAATGGTTCAGTTCCAGAGCGGGGTTTCCTTTCTGTCTAGTATGCATTGGGGTTCTAGTAGAAATTATCCCGCTGGTTCCACTTGGATCACAGACCAGTCAATTATATGATTCGAATCATGTACATATTTCTTCAGTAATGAAACATGAAAAACATTATGTGCTTTTACTATGGGAGGAAGTGCTAGCCGATAGGCTACAGGTCCCACTTTATCTAGAACCTCAAAGTGTCCACAATATCGGGGTGCCAACTTGGCACAAGCTCCCATTTTCAGGGAACTCATTATGGGCTTAATTCTGATATATACATGGTCTCCCATTTTGAACTCTCTTGGAGTTCTCTTTTGATCAGCATAACTTTTCTGTCGGTTCTGAGTGACCTTCAGATTTTGTTTTATCTGAGTCACTTGTTGTTCCATTTCTCTCAGCATGTCGGGTCCAAAAGAAATCCTATTTATAGGATTACTCCAGCTGACTGGAGTATTACACGGTCTACCATAGAGGACCTCTAAGGGACTCGTCTTTAAGGAGGTCTGGTAGCCGTTGTTGTAGGCGAATTCTACCAATGGCAAGTAGTCTTCCCATTTCCTGGGTTGATGCATTACATGCATCCTTAACATATCCTCCAATATTTGATTCACTCTTTCTGTCTGTCCATTGGTTTGAGGGTGATAGGCAGTGTGAAACAACAATTTGGTCTCTAAACCCGCCATCAATGATTTCCAAAAATTGGAAGTAAATTTTGTGTCTCTGTCAGATATTATCTCTCTCGGCATACCATGCAGTCGGAATATCTCTTTTATGAATATCTGGGCAATATCTATCGCCTTGCAGGTTGATTTGACAGGGATGAAATGAGAAGACTTGCTCAGTTTATCCACCACCACCATAATAGCATCATTATGTTTGGTTGAATTTGGTAATCCAGTGATAAAATCCATGGAGATGGTTTCCCATTTCCATTTTTGGATGGGTAAAGGGTGTAATAGTCCTGTTGGATGTCGATGTTCTGCTTTAACCTGTTGGCACTCTATGCATTGGGCCAAATATTTGGCTATGTCTTTCTTCAATCTAGGCCAATAAAATTGTTTCTGGGTGGCAGTGATCATTTTCTAGTATCCTGGGTGACCAGTGTAGGGTCTTTTATGTAGTTCATCCATGATGAACCTCTTCAAATCGTCACGATTTGGAATGTACATTCCATCTCTGTAGGTGAGCAGACCTCCTTCGGTCATCTGGTAGCCTTCATACTTTACTTCAGAGGGTTCTTGATGTAGGTACAAGGTCACAGTTTGAACGAAGGGATCTGTTTCTTATGCCTTTCTGACTCTGTTCTTGACATCCGTCTCGCAGGTACTCACCACTGCCAGGTGAATTGTTTTCATGCTTCTGCTGAGGGCATCGGCCACCCTATTTTCCTTCCCTTTGATGTGTTTTATTTCAAAATCAAATTCGCTAAGGAGGGCCATCCATCTAGCGTGTCTAGCATTGAGATTTGGTTGGTCAAACAAATATCGTAATCCACAGTGATCCGTCATAAGTACAAATTTTCTCCCCAATAGGTAATGCCTCCACATTTTTAAGGCATGCACTATGGTAGCCAGTTCTAGATCATGAGTCACATAGTTGACCTCATGTTCATTCAATTTTCGGGATTCATAGCAGATCACCTTTCCTTCCTGCATAAGGACTCCTCCGAGCCCTTCCTTACAGGCATTTGTTCACACAAGGAAGTCAGCTTATGGGTTAGCGATTTTCAACATGGGTGCATGGGTTAGCAGACGTTTCAAGGTTTGAAATCTTTCTTCACATTGCTGTGTCCACAGAAATTTTGTCCCCTTCTTCTAGAGGGTTGTGATTGGACAACCAATCTTGGAGAATCCTTTTATAAATCTCCTATAGTATCCTGCCAATCCCATAAAGGATCTGATGTCTGAGACATCCTTTGGGGTAGGCCATTCCATGATAGACCTGATCTTGTCAGGATCTACTGCTAC
>ML789501.1:275604-312783 GCA_009831015.1 Picea engelmannii | reverse complement strand
GTGTAGACTGTGAAGTCCTTTTCCATATCCGACACTCGTAGAATTGGTGCACTAGTTAGTAACCTCTTAAGCTCAATGAATGCACTATCACATTCTTCTGTCCATTCATACCTAACCCCCTTACGTTGCAAGGTGGTGATGGGTTTTGCTATTTTTGAGAATCCTTCCACAAATATCTGGTAATAACCTGCTAGTCCCATGAAGCTTCTCACCTCATGGGAATTTTTCGGCACTGGCCACTCCATAATGACCTTTACCTTTTCTGGGTCCACAGAGATTCCTTCGCCGGAAATGATATGACCTAAATAGTGGATCTCTTTCTGGAAGAAGGAACACTTTGACAACTTCCCATATAATTTGTTCTCTCTAAGGAAGGACAACACTACTCGTAGGTGTTCCTCATGTTCTCTTTCATTCTTGGAATAGACGAGGATGTCATCTAGAAAAACTTGTACAAAACGGTCTAAGTACTTTCGGAATACGTCGTTCATGAGGCTCATGAATACTGTTGGCGCATTGGTCAATATGAAAGGTACTACAACAAATTCGTAATTTCCAAACCGAGTTCAAAAGGAAGTTTTTGGGATATCACCTTCCTTAATCCTTAACTGATGATACCCTGATCGCAAATCGATCTTTGAGAATACCGTTGCTCCTTTCATCTGATCGAAAAGGTCATCTATTTGCGACATCGAGTACCTATTTTCCACTATAGCATGGTTCAAGTCCTTGTAGTCTATACACAGTTGTAAGGATCCATCCTTCTTCTTTACAAAAATTACCGGTGCACCCCAAGGTGAGACACTGGGCCTTATTAGCCCTAAGTCCAGTAACTCTTTCAACTGCATTTTCAATTCACAAAGTTCTGGCACTGTCATCCGATACGGAGTCTTGGAGATTGGTTATGCACCAGGTTTTAGCTCAATAGTAAAATCAAGCTCCCTCTCAGGAGGTAACCCTGGTAACTCGTTCGAAAAAACATCTTTAAATTCTGACAATACCGGGTACTGATCCAATGAGGGTCCTTTCCTTTCATTCACTGCTTCCACTACATAAAGTCGACACCCTTGCCTCAAGCATCGCTTAACCTTCATAGTTGATATAAAGCGTAACGAGACTTTTCTCTGTACACCCTGGACCTCTACTAGTCTTCCTTCATCATCAACACAAAGCACCCTCTTTGCGAAATAATCTACCAAAGCTCGATTAGCTGCTAACCAATCCATTCCAATGATTAGGTCATACGCCCCGAGAGCAATGACGTATACCTTCAACCTGGTAGTGCACACTCCCAGGTCTACTATACAATTATCGACACTAGGTCCTACCACTTGTTTTTCCCCCGAAGCCATCTCGACTTGTTTAAAGGAATTGTGCTTGTAGGCTGCCAACCCACTCTTTTCTAATGCAGATGGTGAAATGAAACTATCCATCGCACCAGAATCAAACAAAATCTTAACATTGATATGATTTAGCATACCTGATGACTCCACCACCGTGGATTGATGTTCGGCCTAGCGATTATTAACCACTGCGTAAATATGGTGGCTGCTACTTGCTCTCCCCATTAGTGCCTTTCCTTCTCTATGCACGAACCCTGATTGTAACTATGGGCAGTCATGCTGGTAATCGGGTCCTCCGCACCCCCAACAGGTAACATGAGATTGAACCTGTGCATTGTTATGTGACTGTCTCTGACAGGAGTTCCTTCCCCTGGAACCCCTACCCCTACTAGTTGTTCCCTGAGATGGTCGTGGACCTGTCTATGTTGTTGGCGATGAACGAGATGTTGCACTCATTTCCATTGAAATCCCTGCGGCTACTGTCCTTGGCGCGACTCTGTTACCATATGGCGGTGGCCTTGAGCCCCCTCCCCTGGGAAATGTCCTCGGGACCTTCCCTACGAATCCAGGGCAATGCGGAAATGTCGGTCTTGTACCCACAGTTAAGATCATGTGTTCCTCCGCATAACGTGCATTTTCCACCACTTCCGCTACTAAAGATGGTTTCCACATCTGCACCATATCTCTTATCTTAGGGTTCAATCCATAGACGAAGCGCTCTGCCTGTCGATGGTCATTATCCATATACGAAACATATTTGACCAGTTCCATAAATCTGATCTCATATTCTTCTACAGTTCTATTTCCCTGTACTAAGGCATGAAATGCCCCTACCTATTGTTCCTCGTAGTATGCTGGTAGATATTTCCTTCGGAACCTCTCCTCAAAAAGTTCCCAAGATACTATGTATGGGGTAAGGTGCAGTTGTCTTTCCAGGTTGCCCCACCAGTTCAAGGTGTTGTCTCTTAACTGAAAAATTGTGATCTTTGCCTTTGAGTTGGACGCATAGTCCCTTAAGGAAAAACACCTTGTCATGCCTTCCAACCATGCTTCTGCGTGTTCACTAGCGCGACCCCCGGTAAACTCCGGAAGTTTGATCTTCTGCAATTCTCACGTGATGTCTTCAGGTGGAGGTCCTCCCCCTGAATCCCTTGATGCTTCTAGATTACCCATTCCAGACGATGGGGGTTCCACTTCAGTCCCTGTTGGTTTTCGCCCCTTTAAAGTCTCATTAATGGCTTCCAACAAGCGCAGTATGAGAGCTAGTTCGGGCGATGGTGGTGGCGGTGTTGGTGGTGTTGGCGGTGCTTGCGACGACGCTCCCCTGCCTCGACTCCCTCGAGTCCTGACCATCCTGTATGCTTTAACCTGCATCACCCAAAGTTGTCAGGGTGAGTTCCAGGATGTTTCAAATTGGTGCTACTCAAACTAGAAACAGGGTTAGGCGTAAGTTTTCTTTACTTGTCTGTAAACAAACATTACTCCTTTAGGGGATTGTCTAGGTTAGGATTAGGATTAAGCATCTAATCTTGATTTCTTTGCCCCTACAAAAAAAAAACTATTGGTTCCCTTTCCCTGTAGCTACGCTATCCTTGCGCCATACTCGCCAATTCCTATGCTTACTCTCCTAGTGCATATGGCGCCTCCTTCTCGCTTGTCCTAGTCTAAGTCCTTTTAACTTTTTGTTTATAACTAAATATCCTCTGATGCTTGACTCGTGAGCTCTTCCCTGGCACCTAGGGTTGGCATTGTCGAATGATGCATTGATATTTAGCGTTGACTTTGACTGGTGGAATGGAGTGGAGGGACTTGGCACTTAGCTCGATGAGTTGTGTGTACGGTCTCGTGAACCTGACACTTGGATAATTGGAGTTTATACTTGGGATACAAAGATCAAAAACGCTAAATAAGCCTTTACCTTGATTTCCAGTGCATTCACTAATTATGATTCAACTTGGTTAGCTGGCTCCAGATCAATAGGTCAGGTAGTAAGCCAGTTAGTCTTAACCTTCATACTGTATCTTCCTAATAATAATACCACTTTAATTCCTACTGTGTTACCATTAATCTAATTAAATATAAGAATTTATTTGTAAAGACTTATGAGGGTGTGTTGGCGTTAGTGTTCTTCTTAAGGCGCTTCGCTTGGTGGGGGGTCTTGGGTTCAAAACCCATGGACTCTCTAATATTTTAATTTAAATAAATTAACGATAATTACTTTTAATTAATTTACTATACTTAGTTTTAATTTGTTGCTTATATTTATTAAATATATGTATGTATATTATATATATATATATATATATATATATATATATATTTGTTAATAATTAATAAAGAAAAATAATAAAAAAATACCGATTTAAACCATTGGAATTTAAATTTAGTAAAAATTTAAAAAGTTAATTTAAATAAATAATAAAAATATATATATATATATATAAAATAAATAAAAATATAAAAAAAACAAATCAAATCGGGCACGCATGAAACCCACGTGCCCGCTTCCTCCAAAATAATCCTACAACTATCTCTCCAAACCCTAAACGCGTTCTTCCTCTGCCGCCTCTCCACTTTGCTTTGTCCCTCTCGGCAGGCTCAATGCCCTTCTCTGAGCATTGGTGCTTGGGCGATGGCTTCTGTGTATTACGTTTTGTGTTTGGCTTGGAGGTGAGTGAGCTCTCTCGTTCCTCTGGTTGTTGCGCGCTCCGTAGTTCCTTGTGGGATTTGTGTTTCGGCGCTAGGCTTGTATATTGTTTTGTTTCAGATGCAGTGTGCACAAATAATTCCCCGTGGGATTCTCCTCCTCGACAGTTTAGCATTTGGCACTGGGATTTGTATTATATGGCAAGTGCTTGGCTAGTGCATTGGCTATTGGTTTTTGTTTTTGGTTTTAATTTTTTTTTTTTTGATAAAAAAAAAATGTTTTGTGTTTGTGTAGCTCCTCGGCCATGGCTGGGCGCTGCGTTTGGGTTGTGGGAGCTCGATTTCGACTTCCACACCGAGCTCTTCCAGCAGTAGCAAAGCGGTTGCAGGGACGCCAATGTTCTTGGTCGATTTGGGGGGGGTTCTGAGTTTTCATGGTGTTGCTGGCCATTGGACGTGTAGAGCATAGTGGGTTGATCGATTGTGGATCTAGCTAAAGCTGAGGACACGAAGGCAACAAAGAAGACCATCGACTGTTGCAGCAAAGGGTCATGTGGGTGTGGGTTGAGGCGTGTACGAGCATAGTGGAGCCACCTCGTGGACTCCTCCCCATGTGGCATGGTGCCTTGACCTTGGGTGCTTTGTGTTGGCCCTCGATTGTGTGTTTTGTGATAAATTTCTAAACATCCTTTCTGCCAGAGAAATTGAGAGGTTTAATAAATTCCACCATTTAACTGCAACCTGTTACAAGAGGTTCTGATGATAGCCTTTCTTAATCAGTTTGCTACTCACTGCACTGGTTGTTGTCAGTCTTACGGCATACACATTCTGGGCAGCAAGAAGAGGTCATGACTTCAGTTTCCTTGGGCCCATTTTGTTTTCAGCAATCATGGTACTTATTTTCTTTGGTCTCATTCAGGTATGTCTGTCAATTTGATCTTTTCTAGTCCATTTTCGAAAATTTTATTTATTTCTTGCTACTGACGTGCAATTGGAGTGTATGTATAGGTCTTTTTCCCACTGGGAAAGATTTCAGTGACAATATACAGCGCACTAGCTTCCATAATATTTAGTGCATATATTGTTTATGACACAGACAATTTGATAAAATGTTATACTTATGATGAATACATCTGGGCTTCCATAGTGCTCTATTTGGACATCATCAATCTATTCCTGTCCCTCTTAACACTTTTCCGATCTGTTGAGAACTAGGCATGCCGATTGCAAATATGTAAATTGCTTCATTCTGCAAAGGGTGAAAATGTATTCTCTGGAAGAAACCTTGTTAATATATATATGGCAATTTCTTATGTTTAGCAGAAATGTTGGATTTCTAAAATTGATCACGTTGAGTGAAATGTCTTGAAGTAATAGTACCATGCCTGTGATTTTTCTGTTATAGGCTTTTGTTTTTGGACTGATCTTTCTTTGCCTCATTTCTCTTTTATAGAGCGGTGCTAAAATACTTTTGGATTCGGGCCACAATTACTGCATTTCATGCACTTATTAAATCATGTCTTCTATGTAGTGATCCAGGTATTTTTTGCAGTTTCGTGCATCCATTCATATATGTATGTCCTCAATGGCCTTTTTTTTATGGGGAAGAATGTCACATTTTTCCAGGCTGTGAAGAGGTCAATTATTGTTTGTGCCTAACTGATCCTATTGAAAAATTAATGCTTTGGGCTGTTATGTTGCCTGTTTGTTTAGGTGGGCTTCAAATGGATGTTCAAAATACCATTTTTATAGTCTGTGTTGATGAGGGACTATAACTAGGATCAGCCTTAGAGTCCATCATACATTCCTTTAGTCTGGCAAGATTGCATTATGAGAGTGCTACAATTATAGCCCGCAGGCAAACTATTTGGATGGTCTATGCCCCTGGCTCCAGTCAGTTGTCCAGGAAACATATCTCTAGAAATAGTAGGCATAGTTCCCAAGGCTCTACCCAAGTCTGGTGGTACAACCTTTAGCCATGTCTTCTAATCCATTGTTACTATTGGAAATGAAAGAGATGGTTGGGAGGTAATTATAGCTTGTTTGGGAGGTATTCATAGTTTGTGAAGAGCTACCTGTGATGAGGAATGGCCTACTACTACTGTGAGACCTAATATGGGCTTGAGATTTTCGTCAAAGAACCTACATCTAGTTCAAATCTTACCTCGAATGCAAATGAAAAGTCCTCCTCTGGTTTTGTTTTTTGTGGAGGGGACTGAAAGGGATTTCTAGCTTCTTTCACTTGAGTATTCTTGGATGAGGTCCCTTTAGAAGCCTCCTCTTCTTGGTGGGTGTATGTAGGTGGGTAGGTAGGCCCTTAAGGCTCCAGATTTCAAACAAATATCTCTGATACCATATGTAGTAGCTGTAAAAATACAAAATTTAATTTGATTTATCATATAATTCTTTCTCATGCAAAAATAATTCAATCACCAACATATGAGCATATGATATTCGACAAAAATTAAAATTTTATCCACAGCATAAGAATTACTTAACAGAATAAATAAATTACCTCTCCCTAATGCTAATTCCCTCATCGATCTGGTTGTTCATTGTTGAAACTGTGTCAAACACTGCCCAAAACCGTGTTTCCACCCTGCCAACTAGGACAACTTCCTAGCTCCAGGATACCATATGGATATCCTGGCCCCCGTGCCCAAAACCTCCAGCAAACCGGTGCCCCCTGTACTGATCCTTTCCCCGACTCCCCAAATCAAACTCTCTCCAGCCAATCCCCCAAATCCAAGAGAACCCTTCCCCAAAAACCAGTAGAATGATAATCCCCCCTTCTTTCGTAAACCTCCTCCCCTCATATCCCTCCTTCACCACCCTTTCTCCTCATTTATTTCCTTACCTACACATTTATTATCTTATCTGATTATTAGTGCTTTATCCTATTATTAATGCTCCTTATCCTTATTTATTAATGCTTCTTATCCCCTAGTATACGTAGATCTTTTAATTAAACAATATCATTTATTAACCCTCTTAAATTTATTACCCTGTTCATTCAATGCGGTAGGTAATTAATTAATTAATTAATTAATAAAAATTATAACCATTAATTAATTAATTAATATTTAATTAATATCATTATACCAATCTTTGTTTAGTTAATAACATGTTAGGAAAAATTAAATACCTAATAAATTTTTACTTAATAATCCCTAAGCATATATTCAACTAGGGTTGTTACATATCTTGAAAATATTTGAATTATTATTCCATGGGCGTATTTGTCATGTATGTTAATGGATTATGCTAATCTATATTCTAACATTATATATTATCACCATATGCTTGCATATATTGGTTGTTGAGGACAAGATGCAGGTATAAAGCTTTGGGTTGCGTGCTCAAAAATGGTCTTCATCGAACGTCCAGACGATTTAAGCTCTTAGCCTTGTATTTTTATCATTTCATTTATATAGCATACTTGGGATTAGATTTTATTTATGTGTGTCATTTTGTCTATTGTGGTTTACCCCTTTCCATAGAGATATTTTCCTCATAACATCCGATGCTTATAGTTAGGGTCATTATAGAAAAAGGTTTTTCAAACATGGTAGTCCCACGTGGACTTATAGAGGCTAGTCCCTCTAGAAACACTAGGTTCAACTCCCCATAGTGTGTGACGTCAAGGTCAACTACATTGATGTGTCCTCATGTGTGATCCACAAGGGATGTTGGGATATAATCCCAAACCCACTTAGCCCTCTTGGATAAGTGTCCTCATAGATCAACTAAACTAAATCACAAAGGAGTATGATTTGTATAATGTATGTCACACATGACACTCCCATGTGGACTTCTAGAGGCTACTCCCTCTAGCAACACTAGGGTCATCTCCCCATAGTGGGTGACGTCAAGGTCAAATCCCTTGATGTGTCATCATGTTCTCTCCATAAGGGACATGCCTTCATGTTCTCTCCACAAGGGATGTTGGGATATAATCCCAAACCCACTTATCCCTCTCAGATAAGTTTTCTCACCGATCAACTCAACTCGGTCACATAGGAGTACGATATGGAGAGTGTCTCTATAACTTGTAAACATCAACACTCCCTCTCAACAAGAGAGGAATTATCTACTATACCAAGTCTATCACAGAAGTATTTGATCTTCGTCCTGGTAAGGGGTTTGGTAAGAACATCATCAACCTTCTCATTTGTAGGAAGGTATTGCACCAGTACTACCTTCCTCTACACCTTGTCTCGGATGTAATGGTACTTGATCTCAATGTGTTTCTATTTTTCATGAAACAATGGATTCTCTTAGAGCTTCACACATCTCTAGTTATCAAAATGAATAGCAATGGAATCCATCACATGTCCAAATAAATCTGCAAGGAGATTTTGAAGCCACATTGCTTCACAGATTACCACACTCAATGCAATGTAATTTACTTCTACCATTCTCAAAGCCATAGAAGTTTGTTTCCTTTTATACCAGGAAACCATGGAAGATCCTAAATTGAAGAAACACTCGAAGGTGTTCTTACTGTCCACTATGCTCCTTTCCCAATAAGAGTCAGTATATCCCTGCAATGTCATGTCAATACTGGAAGTATATATCAGACCATGTCCAATTGTGCCTCATAGGTATCTCAACACATGCTTCACAACAATCCAGTGTGTATGTCTCAACTAACTCATAAAATGGCTAGGTGCACTCACTCCATAGAAAATATATGTGTTGGTGTTAACCAGATACATCAATGATCCAATCAGATGTTTGTACAAGGTCGGATAAATCTCGTTGAAATCGGAGGAAGACACACTTATTTTCTTCATATTCATCACCATAGGTGTATGCATGGGCTTACAGATCAACATCCCAAACTTCTTCAATATCTCAACTGTGTACTTCCCCTGACTCGGGGATATCTCATCAGTTCTCTACCACACCTCTAGTCCCAAGAAGTAGTGCATCATACCAAGGTCCTTCATCTCAAACTTAAAGGCCAACACATACTCGCATTCAGCAATAAGGCTCTCTATACCGGTGAGGAATAAATCATCAACGTAGAGGACCAAAATCAAGGACTCACCATTAACAGTATTGTATTACAGGTTTGGATCAACAACACTTTTGTTGAATCCCAAACTCATCAGGTGTCCATCTATCCTCTCATACCAAGATTGAGGTTCCTTCTTGAGTCCATATAGGGCCTTCTTCAACTTGCACACATGAGACTCTTTCACATGTATCATGAAACCATCTAGTTGCTCGATGTATACTTCTTACTTAATCTCTCCATTGAGAAAGGATATAGTCACATCCATCTGATGTAGTCTCCAACCCATCGTTTCTACAAGGGAAATAATAATCTGAATATAAGTGTATCGAGCAACAGGAGAAAAAGTTTCCTCATAATCTATTCCCTCCACCTGAGAGATTCCTCTAGCAACAAATCTCACTTTATTCTCCTCGATGCTCCTATCAGTTGTGTGTTTGATCCTATATATCCACTTGGAAGTCACTACAAACTTCCCCTCGAGTCTTGGAACAATATTCCACACATCATTCTTCATGATGGACTGATACTCCTCCATCATGGCATCTCTCCATACTAGCTGACTAGATGCCTCCTCATAATAGGAAGGCTCAAAATCAATGATGTGGCTCATAGTTGCGGCAGAGAACTAATATCTTTGAGGTCTCTTGCTCTCTTGGAAGGTACCACGAGTAGTTTCATGTCCTTCTTCCTTATGCATATTCTGACGAGTCCATGTAGGTCTCTTCCAACCTACTGCAATATATCTGGGAGCATCAACTAGAGCTATAGGATCAATGGGATCAATTGGATCAATAGGCTCAATTGTCTCCCTCTAATATGTTGGAGGGTGATGGGGAAAAGGCACCATCTCTTCCTGTCTCTCACTATCAATATCCATGTGAGATCCTCTAGATATCATGAATTATACCTCCTCCTAAAAGGTAACATCTATGCTCACCTCAATCTGTCTCTGACCAGGGATGTAGATCTAGTATGCCTTCGAAGACTCACTGTACCCCACAAATGTACCCTTTCTTCTTGAATGGTCTAGCTTGGTCCTTTTCTCCTTGGCAATGTTGGGTCTGCTTTCAACCCATTCTAGGACTACATGTCTATCTTGTCACTAAAAAGATTCTCTTAAACCCAATGCCTATAAAATTGTTATTGTAATCATTATAGATTAATATAAAGGCACTGATTATTTTTTCTCTGATTTAGCCTCTTTCCCCTTTATGATTTTTGGTGGATTGTTCTACACCGCATAATGAATCAAATATTACATTACTAAAATCCAATCTCATTATTAAAAACCAATAGTGTGGCAGTAACACCCACACCAACGACATCCTTAGTAGTAAACACAAATTCCAACGATGGATCCACATCAAGTGCATAGTTGTTATCCTTGATATATGTTTCATCTCATTCCCACACTAGAGGAAAGATTTTATTTCTACAATGATATATTCAAGACCAACTATCGACAAGAAGGGTATCTTGTGTGGACAGGTCATTGAATACAATTAAATCATGCTTATGTTGATCTTGCATTCTCCAATAGGAATGATCTTGCATGAAGAAGTAGAGGTGGAGCATGTTACTTGGCCAAGAATGACTTTCCTACATGACAGACGTGATTAGAATGGAAACTAACTGAACCATTTAAGTTTCACTCCATTATTTCTTTCATTAAAACACAACACAAGCATGTAGAAATATTCATACAAAATGAAAGCTATCTTTCTCATTTTCCTGGGCCTCCCGTGAGGGAGTCAAACCCAGTCCTTCTCTGACACCATGTTGAATTTTTATATGAGATGATATAAGATAGATATATTATTACAATGATGAGTGTTCCATATATATTTAACATATGGTGACCATCCATGAAAGGATGTGTCCCTTGGATAATAAGTAACTATTTATTATTATTACTTATTATATATATAATTTAATAATCAATAATTATATTATTAATTATTAATATAGGAGAATGTCTTCCTGATGTTTTCCAAACATCAACAGGGGTTCTATGCCAATTCCATCTACCTAGATGTGTTTGGGAGTTCCTTGGTGCATGTTTCTCAATTTAGGTAAGGACAATTGACCCATAGTCTGACATTCTTCACCTTTTTGTTGTGGGATAATCATAGTAATTTCTATCCCTTCAATAACTCATGGGTCAATATTGGGAGGAGAGTGAACATTCTTATGACTAGTTTGAGGAACATCTAACTATTCAAAAATAGGTTTCACCATGAGAACTTATTCACCAAAATGACGCACACTAGTTGCATCTCTAATTTCATCCTAAGTATAATTATCTCCAACCAAAATTCACATTATATTCTCATCAGCAACAATATGTCTTGATGAAACAACCATTGGAGGCTCATCAAATGTTGAAATTAGATTGGCTTGTATTGAAATATTTCTCTTTGGTTTTGGTGATGGATAAAAAAAAATAGTGGGATACATTGTGCTAGAATTTAGATTGGTCTCTAATGAAAGCATACGTTTCACCATACCTAACCTTTCCTTTTCTCTTCCTTCAATGACCTTTTCACTAGGATACACTTTCCTTGAATACTTTCCTAATTGATTATGTATGTTCCCCATCTTCACATGGATTGGGAACAAGAAACAAACAACATTTTCCTTCCAATCACACAAAAATCATAAAAAATGTTTGTAACAATGGTTTTTTATAGAACATGTCTATTAACCTATAGACAACATAATATTTTTTGGATCATTTGAGGTTGTGCTTTGTGCCATTTTTATTTTGATATAAAGGAACACCTAGGAATTAAAGAATGTGTGCACATTAATAATGCATGTGTATGAAATAATGTGTGCCTACGAATAACATGCACACATTCTATAATGAATGCACATTCCTTTTATAACAAATAATACCCTATACACTTCCAAAAATGTTAACTTAATACTAGAAAATTTTAAATAAAATCATCCATAAATCTATCAACATTAATCCCTAGCCTCTAACACCCAAACAAGATCACCACATAAGGCCTTTGTTTTCAATTTCAAGCCTTCAATTACAAATTTGGGTGTCATTAGTAGGATTTGCACACTACAATTTTGTGTGAGTATATGTGGAATGGTCAAGGCCTATACCATGGCTAGGGTAGGAAATAAAGGTTCTTAGGCCCAAAATGAATCATTTTGGGCTTAATGGCCATGAAAAAAGGCCTTGAACCACCACGTAACTCCCCTCTATGTGATATCTAGACTCCAAGGGAGTATTTGGTGTAATTAGTACGTTTTGGGCCTCTATGGGGGATATTTGGTGCCATTGGTATCCTTTGCACAATGAAAATTGGTCTTTGGGCCTATACCATGGCCAAGGGAGGAAAACAAGGGCCTTAGACCAAAAAATAAGTTTATCAATATCAATGGCTATGAACAAGGTCTCAAACCACCACATAGATCCCCTCTAATAGATGTATGGCATTTGTGTGATATGGGAACCATTAGGATTTTCTTCATAAAATATATGGGATTCAAGGCCTATACCATGGGCAAGCCTTGTTCCATAAATAATGTTTTTTCATGTTCAATGCCTTTGAATGGGAATATGGTCACCATTCATATGTTTTGCATAATAAGAAATGGTATTGGGACCCTGACCATGGATGGGGGAGGAAAATGAGGGTATCATGCCCAAAATGAAGATTTTTCATGTTCATTGGTCATGAACAAGGCCTTAGACTGGGAATATGGGCATCGTTAGTATGTTTTTCACAATAAGAATGGGTCTCAAGACCCCTACCATGCTCAAGGGAGGAAACTAAGGGCCTTAGGCTCTAAGAGAAATATTTTGGATTTTTATGGCCATGAACAAGGCCTCAAACCACCACAAAGATCCTCTCTAAGGGATCTCCATCCTTTGAGGGTTCCTTGGTGCCATTGATATGTTTTGGGCCACTATGGGGGATATCTTCTAGCAATATGTTTTGCATATTAAAAATGGGCCTTGAGGCCTATACAATGGTTGTAGGTGGAAATAATGGCCTTATGTATTCTGGAAACTATCCACGTTGTTATTTTTTGTTAAATCAAGGAAACATGTCCTTTTCTTGCTAAATTCTCAAAAAATACAAAAGTGTTTCTCAAGAATCCAAATCCTTAGGTATATTATTTTCTATAATAGCATGCCAATGATTATACTCATGCTCAATTCTAAGTTTTGATCTTAAACTTACAATTCTTTGAATTTTATATTTTCCCTTGATTTCTAAAATGTTTATGTTGGTGCAATCAAGGTCAAACACCAAATTTTACCACATGTAGAAGAAAATCTAGTAAGACCACAGAATCATTTTGTATTAGGATTTAATAATACTTCTAATTTTGAATACTTACATACCATTATCTCAATGATTCAACACTCTAGTTAATTTTTGCATAATTATGGAATTGCCAACTTTTTCCCCTTTTCATTATTTCTAGACATAAAATTTGGTTAAATTTTCTATCTTTCATGCAGTGCAAATCTGAAAAAAAATCACCTAGACAAATTTGTCTAGATCATGGATATGTTGACGTTGAATTTTTTTCTATATTTTTCATGTTGGGTCACTTTTCCTCCATTTACAGTTTCAAAAACTATGAAAAGGATTCTAGATTAATGGATTTAGACCTATTTCTTCAACTCCACTCCAAACTCCTTGGAATCAATCCAAATTCTCAATTGGGTTTTCTCATGCCTAGTCATATTACAATTTGTCCAAGTTTCATACATAATTGAGATTCCATTGGTGAGTATGGGATAATCCTTTGAAAACTACTAATTGCCTTTTTGGGGGGAATCTGAGGCTTAATCTACAATATTACCCTCATTGTCATTTTTGAATTCCTTGTTACTATAGAATTGCACTAAATTTTTTATCTTCATCGAAGTTCATATGATCATGTTATGGCCAAAATAAGAAATTGGCTTTAGACTTGTTTTTGTTTTTCTAACTAACTTCCTCCTTTTATAATGTGGCATTTGGTTGCCGTGGCATGAGATATGTCCACCTAAAGCCTGCATGACATTGTCTAGCACTACCTTGTCACCTTATATTCCTACCATGTTACCTTAGCATGTGCATGTATTACGTTTTCCATGTCCTTCATGGCCCTTTGCTTCTCTCTCTCTCTCTCTCTCTCTCTCTCTCTCTCTCTCTCTCTCTCTCTCTCTCTCTCTCTATGTGTGTGTGTGTGTGTGTGTGTGTGTGTGTGTGTGTGTGTGTTATTTTGAATCCACATGTACAACTGTATGCACACATGGAATCCTTAGGCCTTATTGTGCCTTCATATTATCCACATGGTGAAAATCACATGGTTGATGTCACTAGTAGTCCCTCTTATCCTCTATCCCCATGATATTAATGTCAGACAGTTGGCTTAGGTTGATGGGAATTTGGTATGGATTGTTGGTTTTCATTGATGTCAACCATTGGAGAATGATATTTTATATTTATGTCAACCCTTAGTGATTGATGTCAACCCTTGGAAAAAAGTATGGTAGAGAATTTTGGTAGCACAAAGGTTTGGGTAATGGACCCAAGGTTGTTTCATGTATAGTGGTATGTGTTTTAATATATTTTAAGGTAACAATATTATAAATGGATAGTACATGTCATTCCATTTATGGTGGTATGTGGAACGCCAAATAAATCCTCACAGTTAGAGAGTTATGGCCATGAGAAGTTGGCGAACTTGTGTTTAGGTAATGGAACCAAGTTTGTTTGATGGATAACGGTATGAGTTTTGATATATTTGCAAAAAATAATATTATATATGGATATCACATGTCATACAATTTCCAGTGGTATGTGGAACATCACATAACTCCTCACGGTTAGAGAGTTATGGCCATGTGAAGCTAGAGAACCCTCATGAGTCATCTAGAAGCCCCAAAAGGTCAAAGTAGTCCAAGTGGCTTAAGAGATTTTAGAAGGTAAATATTAAAGTGAAGTGATGAGATTAATATAATTCAAAGTGAATACAAAATAAATTATTTAAATAATAAAGTTAATGGATAAATTACTAAGTCACCAGTGGTTAGAAGTGGGTTAACCCTAAAATAAGGAAAGTGGGTTAAGACGGTTAAAAGGTAACACCTTGAGGAAGCTACATGAAAGTATAAATAAGAGGCAAGGCTCTCTCATTTTAATTACACTTGAGCATATTGAATATCTACAGGTGACTGAGTTATCCAAAGGATATCTAATCCAAATTTCATAGGCAGGGTGAAGTAAAGAAGGTCGAAATTCAAGGGAGGATAAATTCTTTTGATGATGCTTTCTAAGGTATGTTATTTACAGGTCATCTCACCATTTTCACAATAATTTTTTTTCTAGAATGATTCAGACCGTGAAATTGGGAAGCCATTGAGGAAACATATCCTAGTAGCTTTGATACAAATTTGAGCTTGTGGGTTATTGTATTTTTGGAGTTACACGCCATGGAAAATAGGGTTTGGGGCTAGTCTTGAAACTAGTCTAAAACATGTGTTTAGGGTAAAAATGTCATAACTTCTTCATAACAGATTAAAATTCAGTAAGACCAAATTTATTGGTTACATTACAGTCTATAGTATTTTTTGTACAATATTCAAATCCATACAACAAATATTCTATGTGGGGAACGCTCTACAAGTTCGCTCTCTAGAATAAGCCAGAATTCAACAAGGTATGTCATTTTTTCTATAACTCCTTTTCTGAGAGGTTCCAAGTAGTGAAGTCTAGAGGAATTGCATAAAATACACTGAAGAACATTGTGTACCATTTTTATATCTTTATTCATTACAGGTACATAGTTATGATTATTTCAAGTTAGGGTTGTTGACTAATCCAAAATTAGTCATGTGAGACTAAAGTAAAGTTTCATGAAAATGATAGTCTCTTGTTGTTAAAGTTAAGGAAGGTTTGTAGGTATGTGATCCTGTACACGAGGTCTATTGCAAATTTACAAATCAGATTTGAATGATGAAATTGATGAGGGATTTTGGTTGAGGTAGATGTTGGGTACATGTTTGAGACAAGTAGTTGATGAGTTGGCACATACATGAGGTGTATAGTTGATGATATTGGTACAATTTGATGAGTCATATTTGATGAGTAGTTGATACATGATTGGTACATGGTTGGAGGCACTTGTTGGTAGTATTGTTGACACATGGTTTATGAATGATGTATCATACTTGTATTGGTATATTATTAGAAGCACATATTTATCTTGGTGATGCTTATGAGTTGTTATGTTATGCTTGGTTGATGCACATATTTGAGAGTTGTCTTGGTGATTTATCTTGGTGAGTAGATCTAATTTGGTTGATAATATTGATGAGACAAGTTGTTGTGATAGGTTTTTTCGATAGGTTGTTGTGACAGGTTATTCGTACAGGTTTGGTGCATGGTTGATGCACTTGTTCATGGTACAAGTTGAGGTATAGGTTGGTGCATGGTTGATGCACTTATTTATGGTACAGGTTGATTACAGGTTGTTTGGTACAGGTTGGTGCATGGTTGATGCACTTTTTTATGGTACAGGTTGATTACAGGTTGAGGTACAAGTTGATTCATGGTTCATGTTATTGGTATAGGTTGTTTGGTGTAGATTGATTGGTATAGGTTTACAGCAGTATATCTCACAGTGACAGTGTGACAATGGTTCCATCATTCTACTTATACGACAGGGTGGTTGGATGGGGAAAGGACAGGTGGTTGTAGCCACCTTCCGGATGTAGCTAGAGAACATAGGGGGTTGTATCCTCCTTATGGTTGTATCCAGAGAATTTGGGAGTTGGAGCTTCCCTCAGGTTGTAGCTTGAGAAACTAGGGTGTTGGAGCCTCCTTCTAGTTGCAGTTGGAAAAAAAATGAATTTGGTGCTTCCAATGAATGTAATTCTTAAAGACATATAAGAAAAAGAATTGTGTGGTTTTCTCCTGCTTTGGATTTCCACGTAAAAGCATTGGAGTACTATGTATGTGTATGATTGCTCATTTGTTCATTGTTTATTTACTCTTCAATTATTGGATGATAATGCTACATTGATATAACACTTGCATATTGTGGTTAAAAATGATTGAATTGCTCTATTATTGATTCACCCCCCCTCTTAGTAATCCAACAATTGGTATCAGATCAGGTGCCTTCAAGAATCAATTTAACCACTGAATGGTAGATCATGGAGAGAAACAACATGTACAAACATGGACTACCATAGTTTTATGGACAGAAGTATGCATTCTGGAGCAGAATGATGAAGACAAATATACATGCACGGGGATTTGAAATTTGGCAATCTGTAGTAGATGGATACAAAGAACCAGCAGTTCTGCCAACAAGTGAAAGAGCAATAAAAATCGGTCAAAATAATTCCAAAGCCACAAATTCACTTCTGAATGGTCTTGGTGAATCAGTATACACCAAAGTTATGAATTGTAAATATGCTAAATATATTTGGGACAAACATCAAAATATTTATGAAGGAGATTCAAAAGTCAAGGCAACAAAGCTTCAAACTTACAGAGGTCGGTTCGAACAACTAAAGATGAAGGAAGATGAGAATATTGCAGCCTACTTTTTACGAGTCGATGAAACAGTAAATGCAATCATAGGATTGGGAGAAGAAATTAAAGAATCTGTAATTGTTCAAAAGGTACTAATATCTCTTCCTATGAGATTTGATCCTAAGATATCAGCACTAGAAGAAAGACCAGATCTAGACTCAATAAGCATGGATGAAATACATGGAATATTCACAGCATATGAAATGAGAACTGAACAGGAAAATCCAGATATAAAATAAGCATCTTTCAAAGAATCCAAAAGGTCAAAGAAAAAGGGAAAGAAAAAATAAAAAGAACATAGCAGCAACAGTGACATCTCGGAAGATGATGAAGAAATGACCAATTTTGTCAAGAGATTGAACAAGGGAACCAATGGCAGATATAAAGGTAAGCTTCCATTGATTTGTTTTAATTTTGATGGTATTGGTCATTTTGATAACAAATTTCCTCATAAGAAAAATAAGGGGAATGATGAAGATTACTCAATTAGAAAACAAACATATAATGTCAAAGGAACCACAAAGAAAGTTTTCAAGAAAAGATTATGCACCAAAGAAGACATATCCTCATCAGATGAAGATGAAGTCAGTGACAGTGAGATAGAAAGAGTTCTATTCATGGTAGTAGAAGACTCTGATAAAGAATACACCGAAGAAGAATATGAAGAGGCAAAAGTTGACTACCGAGAAGAATTGTTGACTGCCATAGAAGTTATAAGAAGAGAAAAGAGGAAAAACAATAAGCTACAAGCAGAACTAGACAAGAAGGAAGACACTCAATAACTAGATCATATCATCATGGAATTGAAGGTTCAAATAGAATAATATAAGAGAATTGAAGAAGAACTCAAAGAAAATTTAGAATAAAGAGACAGGATCATTGGAAATTTGGAAGCAGAGATTGTCACATTGAGAAAGGATCTTCAAAAGAAAAATATGCAGGACAACTCAAAATTTTTGGATGGCATTATCAACATTCAAAGGTCTAATCATGACAAGTTCAGACTTGGATACAATTAGACAGAAAAGGGATCAAGCTCCAAAGCAACAAAACAAGAAACATATCGAAAAATTTATTTAGAAACAATCAAAGGGGATAGGAAGACCTACAAGGAAGATTACAGGGACACTCCTCCACCGAGAAGATTCAAATTTCAGAATCAAAGACTGACAGAAACAAATAGGCCTCAAGAAGAAGAAGGATTCATAAGAGTAACTCCTTTAAGAAGATATTCAACTCCCGAGTATCAAACTATCTTTTTTGTTTTATGTTATGAATGCAATAATTTTGGACATAAATTTGTAAGTTGCAGAGCTAGTAGCAGGAACATAAACAACTTTGAAATACATACACAAAATGGTTATCCAAAAAGGTCTAGTGAAAGACAGAGAAGAAGCTACAACAGGTTTTAATCATTGAGCACTGAAGTGTAATGCTACAAGTGCAATAACTTTGGACACATGGAAAAATATTGTAGAATGACAATCTCTCCTAGAGAACCACAATAGAACAACAATAGTCATAGACAGGAGCCTCAAAAGAGAACATGGATATGAAAGCAGAATCGGTATAGCAATGAAGAATGCACACTCTCTCTACAAGATATGCAAAAGAAGTGTGGTTGGTATGTTGACAGTGGTTGTTCAAAACACGAAGAACAGGTGAACAAAGAACAAGTCCCAGAGATCGTGAGATTGGAAATAAAATGAGATGAAGAAAATTCTACAAAGAAAAGGAAAGATGAGGGATACAGAAAGGTTTCGAAAATAACTGAAAGAAAAGAAGGAAAGTTAAATAAGGAACATGTTCAATAGATTGTACTTTTAGGCACTGTAGTGAGAGATGAATCCATAGATAGAAGGAAAGAAGTTGGAGATCAGAAAGATGATGAATCTACCAATGAAGATGATGATGAATACACATCAGAGAAACAATTGTTCTGAGCCATACGGCTTTGAGACTCCCATATTATATGAATAATAGACAAGGGGAGTCTATGCGATAGCTGAGACAAACCAGAGAACCATCCTACGAGCATCTTGCAGAGTTTGAGTAAAAATAGTAATGCTCAGAAAAAACAATGACAAAACTTCCTACGAGCTATGGAAAGGAAGTGCAGAAGCAACACATCAAGGTAACTCAAGGTAGTATTTTATTAATTGAAATTTATGTTGATGATATTGTTTTTGGAAGTACTAATGACAAGTTAAGCCAGAAATTTGCAAAGGATATGTAGAATGAATTTGAAATGTCATTACTTGGAGAACTATCCTTCTTTCTGGGTCTTTAGATACGTCAAAGAAACCAAGGAATTTTTGTTTCTCAAACTAAGTATATTATAGAAATGCTAAAGAGGTTCGGAATGGAATATTGCAAACGAGTTATCACTCCTATGAAAACCAGTTGCAAGTTGAGAAAAGATGAAAATTCAAAGTCTACAGACCAGAGGAAATATAGGTCAATGATTGGTAGCTTACTATATGTGACAACATCCAGACCAGATGTAATGCAGGAAGTTGGACAGGTGGCACGATTTCAAGTAGCACCAAAGGAATCACATGTATTAGTAGTGAAGAGAATTTTCAGTTATCTCAAAGGAATAGAAGAGTTTGGACTATGGTATCCAAAAGGAAAGCATTTATCACTTATTGCCTACACAGATGCAGATTGGGTAGGTTGCATTGATGACCGGCGAAGCACCAGTGGAGAAAAATTCTACTTGGGTGAGCGTTTAGTATCATGGCTAAGCAATAAAAAATCATCAATATCCTTATCTACAGTCGAATCGGAGTATATTGCAGCAACAACATGTTTTACACAGGTTCTATGGATGAAAAAAACTCTGACAGATATACAAGTTGAGTATGATGAGCCCATTCCAATCTATTGTGACAATACAAGTGCCATCAGTATCTCAAAGAACTCGGTGATGTACTCCAAGACTAAGAACATTCCAATAAAGTATCACTTTCTATGAGAACAGGTTACGGAGAAGAACATCAGAGTTGAATATGTGAGCACAAAAGAACAAGTGGCAGACATCTTTACAAAATCGCTTCCACATGAAGCCTTTGAGTATCTTCGCTAGAGACTCGGAGTAATTTCTACTCAAAAATGAATGTTTTTTAATGCTTATCTTATATGTCTTATATTTACACGAGGAAGCACCATAAATAGGACAAATCAGGTTGGGAGATCAGTTTCAATAAGAGTTATGTTAGGGGGAGAAACCATGGATGGAAAGATACATTTTCCATTGATGACAAAGGGGGGGAGATTTATCATATGCAGGCTTAGAGAAAGAGAACAGAGGCATGGTTCCAAGGGGAGTGATGGTCACAAGGGAAGAATGAGATATGTGACTTCAGAGTGATACCCTTTGTCAAAGGGGGATATATTATTCATATGAATGGAGAGAGAGTAATCAAAGGCTTATAAACACAATGAAAAATCAAAGGCATGTAGATAGGGGTAGAAACCCTAAGGAGATTCCAGTTAGGGGGAGCAACCCCAAAGGGAGATACCCTTTTCCATTGATGTCAAATGGGGATAGATAGAAACATTTATGAGGAGTATAAGTATGAATGTTATCATGACTAAGTGTTTCCATCAATGTTGGTGTTGCCATCAATTCCAAAGGGGGAGATTGTCAAACATTTGGCTTAGGTTGATGGGAAGTTGGTATGGATTGTTGGTTTTCATTGATGTCAACCATTAGAGAGTGATATTGTAGATTGATGTCAACCCTTAGTGATTGATTTCAACCCTTGGAGAAAGTCTCGTAGCGAATTCTGGTAGCAAAAAGGTTTGGGTAATGGACCCAAGGTTGTTTCATGTATAATCATATCAGTTTTAATATATTTGAAGGTAAGACTATTCTAGATGGATAGTACATGTCATTCCATTTCTGGTGGTATGTGGAACGTCACATAACTCCTCACGTTTAGAGAGTTATGGCCATGAGAAGTTGGAGAACCCAGGTTTGGGTAATGGAACCAAGTTTGTTTGATGGATAATGGTATGATTTTTGATATATTTTCAAGAAAGACTATTCTAGATGGATATTATATGTCATTCCATTTCTAGTGGTATGTGGAATGTCACATAACTCCTCACGGTTATAGAGTTATGGCCATGTGAAGTTGGAGAAACCTCATGAGTCATCTAGAAGCCCCAAAAGGTCAAAGTAGTCAAAGTGGTTTAAGAGATTTTAGAAATAAATAATAAAGTGAAGTGATGAGTGTACTATAATTCAAATTGAATATAAAATAAATTATTTAAATAATAAAGTTAATGGAGAAATTACTAAGTTACCAGTGGCTAGAAGTGGGTTAACCCTAAAATAAGGAAAGTGGGTTAAGATGGTTAAAAGGTAACCCCTTGAGGAAGCTACATGAAAGTATAAATAAGAGGAAAGGCTCTCTCATTTTAATTACACTTGAGCATATTGAATATCTACAGGTGACTGAGGTAACCAAAGGATATCTAAGCCAAATTTCAGAGGGAAGGTGAAGTAAAGAAGGTCGAAATTCAAGGGAGGATAAATTCTTTTGATGATGCTTTCTAAGGTATGTTATTTATAGGTCATCTCACCATTTTCACAATAATTTTTTTTATAGAATTATTCAGTCCGTGAAATTGGGAGTCCATTGAGGAAACATATCCAAGTATTTGTGATACAAATTTCATCTTGTGGGTCATTGTATTTTTGGAGTTACACGCCGTGGAAAATAGGGTTTGTGGCTAGTTCTGAAACTAGTCTAAAACGGGTGTTTAGGGTAAAAACGTCATAACTTCTTCATAACATATCCAAATTCAATAAGACCAAATGTATTGGTTATAGTACAGTTTGTAGTATATTTTTTACAATTTTCAAATCCATACAACAAATATTTCGTGTGGGGCACACTCTACAAGTTCGCTCTCTAGAATAAGCCAGAATTCAACAAGGTATGCCATTTTTGCTATAAATCCTTTTATAAGAGGTTCCAAGTAGTGAAGTATAGAGGAAATACATAAAATACACTAAAGAACATTATGTACCATTTTTATATCTTTATTCATTACAGATACATAGTTATGATTATTTCAAGTTAGGGTTGTTGACTAATCCAAAATTAGCCATGTGAGACTAAGGTAAAGTTTGATGAAAATGCTAGTCTCTTGTTGTTAAAGTTAAGGAAGGTTTGTAGGTATGTGATCTTATACACCAGGTCTATTACAGAGTTAAAAATCAGATTTGGATGATGAAATTGATGAGGGATTTTGGTTGAGGTACATGGTTGAGACAAGTAGTTGATGAGCTGGCACATACATGAGGTGTATAGTTGATGATATTGGTACATCTTGATGAGTAGTTGATACATGATTGGTACATACTTGGTACATGGTTGGAGGCACTTGTTAGTAGTATTGTTGATACATGGTTTATGGACGATGTAACATACTTGTATTAGTATATTATTAGAAGCACATATTGATCTTGGTGATGATTATGAGTTGTTGTGTTATCCTTGGTTGATGCACATATTTGAGAGTTTTCTTGGTGATTGATCTTAGTGAGTAGATCTGATTTGGTTGATAAGATTGATGAGACAAGTTGTTGTGATAGGTTGTTGTGATAGGTTATTCATACAGGATTGGTGCATGGTTGTGCACTTATTCATGGTTGTAGCCTGAGAAACTAGGGGGTTGGAGCCTCCTTCCAGTTGTAGCTGGAAAACAAAGGAAGTTGGTGCTTCCAATTAATGTAATTCTTAAATACATATAAGAAAAAGTGTTAAGTGGTTTTCTCTCATTTTGGGTTTCCATGTAAAAACACTGGTGTACTGTGTATGTGTATGATTGCTCATTTTTTCATTGTTTATTTACTCTGCAACTATTGGATGATAATGCTCCATTGATATAACACTTTATTATTGTGGTTAAAAAGGATTGAATTTCTCTATTACTGATTCACTCCCCCTCTCAACAATCCAACAATTTGTTGGTCGTGTTCCACCTACACATGTGGAAACCATCCAACAATTTCAAAGGACAACATATAGGTATTTAAAAGGTATCTCACCCTCCACAATTTTAAGCCACCTAATCACGTGGCACTTTCTTAGTGATTATGGAGTTTCGAGTGTGGTTTCCAAACTCACTCTTTAGGGCTCCACAAATCGCTTACTACCATTTCCAAAAACCACTTATATATTATCACATGACCAATATCAATGATCCAAATCTATTGCAAAGGATAAAGTGTTTGAAATTTAGTATTCCCTACAACCTCTACCATGCTAAATCACTCATCCAAATGGCACCTTCCTAGCAATTATGGATCTCAAACTTTGGTTTCCAAAATCACCGATTGGGGCTCCACAAGAAAACATACTGCTTATCCAATATGAATTTTCTCCAAAACTTCTCTTACACTTACACCATAAAAATATTTTCCACCTATACCCTCAGTTTGACCTATCATGGCTCTACCAAGTTGGTTGATTGGGTCACAGTTACCTTGGAGAATTAATCCCCAAAATTACCTAATTCCAATGCTTATCCTTTGGCTACATCCTTACCAATTTCATGGCTATAATCATTGTGAATTTCCACCATGACCTTCCTAGATCAACCTCCAATCCATTATCTTTCTCTCCAAACTGATTTACAACTCTATTATTGACAAATTTGACTCCAATAGTGGCCATTTAAGTTCTGAATTTCTCAAATCCACCCCCTTTTCTCCACAAAGATGAATTCTTCAATTTATGATTATAACCAATCATGCTTCCATACTCATCAAATATGCTCCATCAAGAACACCATTTGGGTATTTCAAATCCATGAATTTCCCCATAATGACATCATACACTTCTTCAATATCAAATTCCCAAACATGTGGCTTGCAAACTTGTTTTTTCACATTTTGATTATGGTATTTTATCAAACACTTGGTAGGTAGGTTGTAAATTATCCCCATACAGTCTAATTCTAGCCCATATAGCCAAGGTGTTCTAAGTAGTAACTCTAATACCATATTGTAACATACCATACCACCTCTATATAGCAATTGAGCTAACAAGTTACCCAAAAACAATCCATTTAAAACATAGATGTACTCTAATGTAGAATTATTATATTTGTAAGAAAACAATTCCATATAAATGTGACTCCATAAATAAGAATGTAAGCTTCTAGTGTAATTCATTTTAGACAAAATAGCTTAGATTCATTTAAGAGAAACAAAACTATAAATCAATTAGTAATCCATACATAAGAATAACAACAATTTTTGTATATTCATAAACAACCAAAGAATACTTGTATTTTTTGGAAGTTATCCACCAACTGGCTGCAAATGGAGAACATTTCGCCCAACCATAGTCTCTCTATCACACATAATCTCTCTGTAAAAAAGACTACCCCCAATATGTGACTATAAATCCACAAGGGATAAATCCTACCTATTATTTGTAATATCTCACTCTCGACCTAAATTCCCAGAATTCATATGTAAATAAAACTAGAACTATAGTCATCTCAATCAACTATCCCTTCTTCCCCCTCATCCTACACCACACTAGGAATTATATCCCATTCTCTACTAAATATTTATGTTGGCTATCCCACATCCCTCTAGGGCTCTAGCATAGGCTAGCCGAGGAATATCTATTGCTGGGATTTAAGGATTTTCGAATATAAACTGAATTCCTCTTTATCTTATCCATCACCCATATCACACATGGTTTTTAAAAAGTTTCATGGAAACAATTCCTCATAATTTCATGGAAAAAATACTATGGTAGTCCAAAATTACAGAATAAAACTAAAGGAATAATAATGAATGGGAATGAACTTGCATGCCCAAAATCACAAATTATATTTACATGCAAAGGAGATACCATGTGCCCTAATAAGAAGTCCATGCATCTTCCTTTTGGGAACTAATATCATGCTTTATGAATAATTAAATAAAAATTGGCAATGGTTAGGGAACTTAGGATATGAATGTCTAGCAATATAATATCATCATTTCCACTTAACTCCCAAATCCCTCTTTCTTTCCACTCTAGTGGACTCATAGCCCCATTTTTCCCTTATTCATTTGCAACTTTAGTGGTATTTATATTATAGTTCAATGTACATATTTACAAAACTAAATATGTGTGTCTTATAGTCATTTTATCATTACATACACATTCATAATCTAAGGGCCTATTAACCCATAGATTTTCACCCTTGAAAAGATAGAGGGTTAAGAGTGAGCATGTACTATTTTGGCTGGCAGTCTGTGATTCTCCCAGATTTTAGTACTTATGACTAGCAGAGTTTGGCTCCCACATAAGATAGGTATATCATCAGTACATGATTGTTTGGTTCAGAGTTAGAGTTGACTTAGTTTCCATGCATATTTGAGAGAGATGTATACATGCAATAGACGGTGTTAATTTTTAGAAGACATGGTTTGAGTGGGTCTCTTGACAATCTAGAGCAATTATGAGCATAAAATATGATTCCTTGCATGATTCTAGGCTCGATGACACTTTTCTAGGTAATGTGCAAGAACTTTCTATTTTTAGCAGGTTTTGCTCCAAGCCCCGGATTCAGATTCTGAGCATGTAGTATTGATCCTTGAGACATCCAAAGTCTTTTGGATCTTTTTTGGGATGATGTGGCACAATTTACTATTTTTATCACGTTCAACACTGGGGCTTGCATGTCAGTTATGATCGCACATTCGGATCCCTTGCGGAAAGACGAGATGAATGAGTATAAATTCAAGGGAATTTAGACGACTTTCTATTTTTAGCAATGTCTATTTTTAGACAATGACATGTGCCAGTGTTCTCCCGGTCATCTTGGATGATGTGGACAGTTTCCTAAAATTTAGGAGCTGGATTCTACTTTTAGAAATGTCTATAATTAGAAGGTATAGTCATCATCCATGCAGTGCCAAGTGGCACCCCCAGATTCTGACATGTGGTAGATTATCAGAGTGATGTGGCATCTACGTGGCATCATTTGACCAAGGGCACATAAGATGAGGTGGCACTTCCATGGAGAAATTTTATCCAATCAGGCTAACTTTTCCCATTAATTCTTCTTCACCTGCCATAAAACCACTTTCCATACAATCCCTAAACCATTTTTCCCTATACCTATTAACCCTATAACCCTATATTATCCTAATCCTAAACCCACTTCCCCTTTCCACTTTACCCTCACCCACCTTTATCCTAACCCATTCATTTAACCCCTTTAATTAATTAATTACTCTTTTTATCATAACCCCCTCCTCTCATATGTAACACTCATTTTTTCCAACTCTAACCCACTTTCTAGACCCACTCACTATCCCCACCATTATTAGTCCCTGTCAAAGGCGTAGAGGGACTATAGCGATCGATAATTCGTTGGCTTCATATTACTTTGTCCTTTGACTAAAAATATTTGCATAATCTTTGTTGTTAGAACTAGAGAACTAAAAACATTGATTTGTATATAATAAAAAATACCATATATGTCATGATCTGATTGGATAACAAATTGGAGGTCTTATTTCCAACTTTTCTATTCCCAATGTTTTATATGTTAGCATATCCAAAGTTTTTGATCATCTACGGTCTTTCTAAATTTTTACTATTTTTATTAAAATGTTTAGATATCCAAAGTTTTGAGCATTGAGAGTCAGTTTTTTATTAGTTGACTTCATATTAGTTTGTCCTTTGACTAAATTTTTGTTTGCATAGTCTCTATTGTTCAAACTATTGTTATTATTATTACTATTGTTTTTTATTGTTATTATTTTATATTATTATAAAATAATATAATAATTTTTTTGCATACATAACAAATATACCACACTGCATTCTTTCTTAAATATTTACATAGTGCGAGGCCCCTCGACAGTCCTGGCAGACTTAAATGTTTACCTAACAGGCCTCAAAACCTTAAATGTTTACTTAACGGGCATGTTACAATACATTTTCCTCCGATTTATTTTATACAATGTTGTTTGCAATGAATATGGGCAATATTGTTCTTCAGTGACATTACTGGTTCATTGGTTGATGCTTGTTCGTTGCTTGTTCACTGGTTTCTTGATTGCATGTTGTTGTTGCTCTTGTTTGCATGTTTCTCTTGTTGCAATTTGCACGCTTGGGATTTTGCAACTGCGATTGGAACTACGCTTCTATCATTCCCCATTGATGAGTGGGTTTTGGTGCCATGTTTACCTTCCTATTCGTTGTTTGTTGTTTGCTATTTCTAGTTTGCAAGTGAAATTTTTCAATATTGGAGATGCCTGAGTCAAAATCCTCTTGCAGAACATCTTTGTATGTGAGGAGAAATTTTGATTTCCTTTTTTATATGTCATTGTGGCTACGATGGAGGTGGGTTTTGTGTCGAACATTCGCGTTCAGGAACAAGACCAAGACAACATTACAGTCTTGTTTCTCTGGTCATAGTAGTCACATACAAAGATGTTATGCAAGAGGATTTTGATCACTCCCAGTATTGAAAATTATTACTTGCAAACTGGAAAAAAAAGAAAACAACAAATAGGGATGCAACCATGGCAGTGAAACTTACCCGTGAATAGGAAACGACAGAAGCACAGTTCCAATTACGGATGCAGAATTCCAACCGTGCAAACTAAAACTTTATTAAATGTTTACATAGTGGGAGGCCTTTGGACAGTCCTCACATCCTTAAATGTTTACCTGACAGGCCTCACAGCCTAAAATGTTTTCTTAACAGGCGTGTTACAATACATTTTCCTTCGATTTTTTGATACAATATTGTCTGCAATGAATTTGGACAATATTTTTCTTCACCAACATTCCTGGTTGACTAGTTGATGCTTGCTCCTTGGTTCGTTGGATGTTGCTTATTGTTTTTTGATTCAACTTTGCAGAGTTGAGGTCATGCAACTACAGTTGGGCCCATTGGTACTTGTTCACTGGTTTGTTGTTTCTTTCTTTCTCTTGTTTTCTCCAACTTTGCAAGGTTGGGGTAGAGGGACTATAGTGATCGATAATTCGTTGAATTCATATTAGTTTGTCCTTTGACTAAAAATATTTGCATAATCTCTACTGTTGGAACTAGAGAACTAAAAACATTGATTTGTATATAATAAAAAATACCATATATGTCATGATCTGATTGGATAACAGATTGGAGGTCTTATTGTCAGCTTCATTATTCCCAATGTTTTACACGTTAGCATATCCAAAGTTTTTTATCATCTACGGTCTTTTTGAATTTTTAATATTTTTATTAAAATGTTTAGATATCCAAAGTTTTGAGCACCGAGAGTCGGTTTTTTATTAGTTGATTTCATATTAGTTTGTCCTTTGACTAAATTTTTTTTTGCATAGTCTCTATTGTTCGAACTCTTGTTATTATTATTACTATTTTTTATTGTTATTATTTTATATTATTATAAAATAATATAATAATTATTTTGTGTACGTAACAGATTTTCCACACTGCATTCTTTCTTAAATGTTTACACAGCGTGAGGCCCTTCGGCGGTCCTGAAAGACTTAAATGTTTACCTAACAGGCCTCACAGCCTTAAATGTTTACTTAACAGGCCTGTCACAATACATTTTCCTCTGATTTTTTTATGCAATGTTGTTTGCAATGAATATGGGCAATATTGTTCTTCAGCGGCATTATTGGTTCATTGGTTGATGCTTGCTCGTTGCTTGTTCATTGGTTTCTTGTTTTCCTGTTGTTGTTGCTCTTTTTTTCCTGTTTCTTTTGTTGTAGTTTGCACGCTTGGGATTCCACACCCACGATTGGAACTGTTCTTTTGTCGTTCCCCATTGACGGGTGGGTTTTGGTGCCATGTTTACCTTCCTATTCATAGTTTTTTGTTTGTTATTTCTAGTTTGCAAGTGAAAATTTTCAATACTGGAGATGCCTAAGTCAAAATCCTCTTGCAGAACATCTTTGTATGTGAGGAGAAATTTTGATTTCCTTTTTTATATGTCATTGTGGCTACGATGGAGGTGGGTTTTGTGTCGAACATTAGCGTTCAGGAACAAGACCAAGATAGCATTACAATCTTGTTTATCTGGTCGTAGTAGTCACATACAAAGATGTTCTGCAAGATGATTTTGATCACACCCAGTATTGAAAATTCTTACTTGCAAACTGGAAAAAAAAAAAGAAACAACAATTAGGGATGCAACCATGGCAGTGAAACTTACTCGTGAATGGGGAACGACAGAAGCGCAGTTCCAATTGCGTATGTAGAATGTCAATCATACAAACTACAACTTTCTTAAATGTTTAGACAGGGGGAGGCCTTTGGATGATCCTCACATCCTTAAATGTTTACCTGATAGGCATCACAGCCTGAAATGTTTTCTTAATAGATGTGTTACAATACATTTTCCTCTGATTTTTTAATACAATCTTGTCTGCAATGAATTTGGCCAATATTGTTCTTCACTGACATTCTTGGTTGAATGGTTGATGCTTTCTCGTTGGTTCGTTGCATGTTGCTTATTGTTTTTTGATTCAACTTTGTAGATTTGAGGTCCTCCAGTTGCAGTTAGGTCGCTTGGTACTTGTTCACTGGTTTGTTGTTTTTTTCTTGCTCTTGTTTGATTCAACTTTGCAAGGTTGGGGTAGAGGTACTATAGAGATCGATAATTCATTGACATCATATTAGTTTGTCCTTTGACTTAAAATATTTGCATAATCTCTATTGTTGGAACTAGATAACTAAAAACATTGATTTGTATATAATAAAAAATACCATATATGTCATGATCTGATTGGATAATAGATTGGAGGTCTTATTGACAGCTTCGCTATTCCCAATGTTTTATATGTTAGCATATCCAAAGTTTTGAGCATCGAGAGTCAGTTTTTTATTAGTTGACTTCATATTAGTTTGTACTTTGACTAATTTTTTTTTGCACAGTCTCTATTGTTCGAACTATTGTTATTATTATTACTATTTTTTTATTGTTATTATTTTATATTATTATAAAATAATATAATAATTATTTTGCATACATAACAGACCTGCAACACTGTATTCTTTCTTAAATGTTTACACTGTGTGAGGCCCTTCGGCGGTCATGAAATACTTAAATGTTTACCTAACAGGCCTCACAGCCTTAAACGTTTACTTAACAAGCCTGTTACAATACATTTTCCTCCGATTTTTTTTATACAATGTTGTCTGCAGTGAATATGGGCAATATTATTCTTTAGTGGCATTACTGGTTCATTGGTTGATGCTTGCTCATTGCTTGTTCACTGGTTTCTTTTTTTCCTGTTGTTGTTGCTCTTGTTTTCATGTTTATCTTGTTGCAGTTTGCACGCTTTGGATTCTGCAACCGCAATTGGAACTACGTTTTTGTCGTTCCCCATTGACGGGTGGGTTTTTGTGCCATGTTTACCTTCCTACTCCTTTTTTGTTGTTTGCTATTTCCAGTTTGCAAGTTAAAAATTTCAATACTGGAGATGCCTGAGTCAAAATCCTCTTCCAGAACATCTTTGTATGTGAGGAGAAATTTTGATTTCCTTTTTTGTATGTCATTGTGGCTACGATGGAGGTGGGTTCTGTGTTGAACATTGGCGTTCAGGAACAAGACCAATACAACATTACAGTCTTGTTTCTTTGGTCGTAGTAGTCACATACAAATATGTTCTGCAAGAGAATTTTGGTCACTCCCAGTATTGAAAATTCTTACTTGCAAACTGGAAAAAAAAACAAACAATGAATAGGGATGAAACCATGGCAGTGAAACTTACCTGTGAATGGGGGAGCAACCGAATCCCAGTTCCAATTGCGAATGCAAAATTCCAACTATGCAAACTGCAACTTTCTTAAATGTTTACACAGTGGGAGGTCTTTGGACAGTCCTCACATCCTTAAATGTTTACCTGAAAGGCCTCATAGCCTGAAATGTTTTCTTAACAGGCATGTTACAATACATTATCCTCTGATTTTTTGATACAATCTTGTCTACAATGAATTTGGCCAATATTTTTTTTCACCGGCATTCTTGGTTGACTGGTTGATGCTTGCTCATTGGTTTTCTAGATGCTGCTTATTGTTGTTTGATTCAACTTTGCAAATTTGAGGTCTTGCAGCTATAGTAGAGCCTCTTGGTACTTGTTCATTGGTTTTTTGTTTGTTGCTTACTCTTGTTTGCTTCAACTTTGCAAGGTTGGGGTCCTTCATCCGCAGTTGGACCTGTTGTTGTAGGTTGCAGGCCAGGGGCTGTGCTTCTGTCCTTCCCCATTCACTTGTGGGTCTCAGTGTTGTGGTTTCATTCCTACATTGCTTAAAAGGCCTGTTACAATACATTTTCCTCCGATTTATTTTTATACAATGTTGTTTGCAGTGAATATGGGAAATATCATTCTTCAATAGTATTATTGGTTCACTGGTTGTTGCTTGCTCATTGCTTGTTCATTGGTTTCTTGTTTTCTTGTTTCTTTTTCTCTTGTTTTCCTGTTTCTCTTGTTGCATTTTGCACTCTTGGGATTATTCAACCACGATTGGAACTGTGCTTCTATTGTTCCCCATTGATGGGTGGGTTTTGTTGCTATGTTTACCTTCCTATTCATTGTTTGATGTTTGCTATTTCCAGTTTGCAAGTGAAAATTTTCAATACTAGAGATGCCTGAGTCAAAATCCTCTTGCAGAACATCTTTGTTTGTGAGGAGAAAATCCGATTTCCTTTTTTATATTTCAGTGTGGTTGTGATGGAGGTGGGTTATGTGTTGAACATTGACATTCAGGAAAAAGACGAAGACAACATTACAATCTTGTTTCTCTGGTCGTAGTAGTCACATACAAAGATGTTATGCAAGAGGATTTTGATCACTCCCAATATTGAAAATTCTTACTTGCAAACTGGAAAAAAAAAATGAATAGGGATGAAACCATGGCAGTGAAACTTACCCGTGAATGGGGAGCGACAGAAACGTAGTTCCAACTGCGGATGCAAAATTCTAGTCGTGCAAAATACAACTTTATTAAATTTTTACACAGTGGTAGGCCTTTGCATGGTCCTCACAGCCTTAAATTTTTACCTGACAGGCCTCACAGCCTGAAATGTTTGCTTGAAAGGCATGTTAAAATACATTTTCCTTCTACTTTTTAATACAATCTTGTCTGCAATGAATTTGGGCAATATTGTTGATGCTTGCTCGGTGGTTCGCTGGATGCTTCTTATTCTTGTTTGATTCAACTTTGCAGAGTTGAGATCTTGTAGCTACAGTTGGACCTCTTGGTACTTGTTCACTGGTTTTTTGTTTGTTTCTTTCTCTTGTTTGCTTCAACTTTTCAAGGTTGGGACCTGCATCCACAGTTGGACCTGTTGTTGCAGTTTGCATGCCAGGGGTTGCGCTTCTGTCCTTCCCCATTCACCATTGAGTCTCATTTTCATGGTTTCATTCATGTTCGTTGGTTGTTGTTTGTTATTTCTAGTTTGTAGGTAAGAATTTTCAATATTGGGAATGCCTGAGCCAAAATCCTCTTACATAACATTTTCATATGTGACTACTATGACCAGAGAAACAAGAGTGTGATGTTGTCTTGGTGTTGTTCTTGAAAGTCATTTTTCGCCAGAGATCCCACCTCTATCGTAGCCATAGTGACATGGAAAAGGTTCACAAATCTATGACAAATGAATTCAGAAGAATACGTGAAGAACATGAAAGAAAACATATTGATACTATGCAAATGATACGTGCACTTGGAAATACATTGCTTAATCTTCAACAAATCTCTGCTCAACAAACAATCGACGTTGCACTTTCCCTGCCCCCAGATTGTGGTTCAAGGAAATGTGTCTTCACAAACACATCTCCACTTCAGAAATGCAAATTGGAACATGGTTTTACAGTTGGGCCACCAAAAATACTATTAAAATAAAATAATATGAAAAATGTTGAAATAGATATAAACAACATCTCTTTGGACTTGAACCAGAGTTTGTCGAGCTCCAACTATATTTCATAGTTGAGAATGTTTTTCCCATACTCAATGTGTTTCTATGGCGTCATAATTATGATACTAAGTGTTGTTGTGTGAGGGATAAATTTCTTATCTCCCTTTCTTTTTCCTCTTCTATTCTTACTTGTTTTTCCCTTTTCTTCTTCCTCTCTACTATTCATTTTTGGTTCTATACTTAGTTGCATTTCTATGCTCGTGGGTTCCCAGGGTGGAAAACTAAAAAATCCTCATCTCTATATATATCTTCACATCACAAGTCTGACCGATCATCGTTCACTTGCATACTTAACCAATTTTATTGTTGCAGATTCGCGGATAGGCGTTATCAAACTCTCATGCCCCGTGTTCGGGGTATACATCTTGCACCCAAAACTTTGGTGATTTACAATTCGACCCTGGAATCCTTGAACTCACAAGCCTAACTCTACCTATGATGACTTTGTCTAACCAACCCGCCTTTCCATAATTAGTCGAGTCTTCAAAGTTTCGCAGTTTTACATACTCATGGGTTCACAAAATTTTGAAAGTATTTATGGTTTACGAACTCCCAGGTTCACTCCGGCCACCTTCTACCCTTCCCAATGCACATTAATTATGTTTTTACTAGTGAAAAATCACCAAGTACGATCATAAATATTGGCATTAATAAGCGGAAATATCAAGGACATCCCCCATTAAAATGCATTAGCAGGAAAATATTATGGGATCTGATGATTTTTTTGTGTCCATCTGGAATTGGAAAAAATTGTTGGTTATTTTAGTTTTTTTAAGGCATCATCATAGTAAGAGTGAAATATTGTGCTAGCCCACTGTCATCCACAAAGGTGTTGATGTCATGTCCCTCTCTAATACTGTGCATATATTGTAGGTTGTCATATTTGAGGATATGATTGCATGTTTATTACTTTATACTACCACCTTCTGTAAGAAATTTTGACGTATTCAAGTAATGATTTGGTTTCTGAAGATCACCTTTTACTACCACCTTCATGTAATGATTTTGTTTCATTATTTGGAAGAGACCTTGATGTAGTAGATATTCTAGAGATATTTCCACCGAATATCAATCTTCTTATTGTTTCTCTTGCTTTGAATAAGGAGAATGCATTTCTTTTGTTGCATTAGATACAATATTTGAAAAAAATGGAAGTTGCTCGATGCTTGAAGTATTGACTTGTCTGGTTCAAATAAATCGCCATGGCCTCGCCACAAGTGTCTCTTGATTTGTTCATCAAGATCATAGGTCGATAAGCATAGAGTGCCTTCATGGTCATAGAGTGCTTCCATCCCTAGCTTGCATTTGCATAGGTGCTTTTATTGCTACCTTGTTTCTTTTCCTGGTGGTGGATCCTTTTATCCCAACCAACATGATGGAAATAAACTAGCTCTAGGGAATTTGATCGCTTCCGGGGATCTAAGTTGACTATATATTAATTTTGGTTCACCTAAAAAAATTTATGTGTGCAACCTAATGTTAGACATAGAAAATACAATTTATTATTTTTAAGATATAAAATAATGTATATTTTTAACACATGATTGTTCGAAACGTTTCAGGCGTTGTTTGGGATTCATGTCCTTCAAGGATGTTAATTAATTACACAATTAATATTTCTTGTTCCAATGCAATCGACCCATCTTCGAATAAGGAAATCGCATTAACACTACAATGTCGGATAATAAATGCCTGACATGAAACTAATGTTGAGGTCATCATCGCAGAGGACACCCAAACTCCAAATATTTTCGGACTCACAACAACATTGTAATTGTCATGACAAAGCAACACTAAATTTGATGTTATTTGTAGGTATGAAAACCCTGCAATCTAAGTGATTTGACAATGACATGCCTTCTTGTTCACCGCATTACAACCCTGTAGTCAATGGCATTTTTCCCATTGCCACCGCTAGTGTCAATGTCCGAAGTTGAAGCTATCTGGAGCCTAGAGTCACCTCCAGTGTGGATGCCTAAATCTGAAGCTACCTGGAGCCTGGGGTCACGACTTGATACACTTGACATTAGTACCAGTAGTGATCGAAAGTTGATTGCATGTCGAGACTGTTACTACATTCATAGGTCACTCAACAAACTTTGAGATAGAATTTGGTTGTCTGTCAAGTCTGTTACAACTTTGAGATAGAAGGTTCTGTAATTTTAGACTGTTGATTCAACCACTCATTCAGTTTCTCACCTTCGTGAGGATCAAAATTTATAATTTCCTTCTGAGTATATTCGGGAATGGAGTAATATCTATCGTCACTTCTGAATATTGCAGACCATTTTGTGATCCATGATATCTGCCACTCATATGACGAAAGATATATTCTGGTGTGATATGCAGCATTTGATAAACTTGCCAAATCTGTGTTGTTGGAAGAAGATATATACTTCAAAAAAGGAGAATTTTGTAGGTGACTTGAACATCCCTTCATATTTATAGCAATAAAACAAAGAAATTAAACATACAAATCTTCAGGAAGGCATTTCAACCAAACAAACAATCGAATACAGGGAGAATACCAGTCACAAGATACTTGAATTTTTTTTCTCAGCTTTTGTTGGCTAACAGAAGTTTTTTCCCGCAAAGATGACATCACATAAAACCACTCCCTCATATTTGAATTGGGTTGGAATCACATATCTAAGTTGTCTTAGATGTGGATGACTAGGAACATTACAAGGAAGGCACCTTAAACCCCAAGTTTTCGATGATAGAGGGAAATTAACATTTAGCAAAGTATGGAATGTTGAATAAAAAGATAATGCATGGAGGCCATATCTAGAAGAGACAAACTATTCAATAAGTTGGGATAGATCTATATGGCATCACCCATGAATTCAAAGACCCAAAATTGATAATCAACTAGCTGTTTTTAACCAGGAAAGCATTTGATGATCAAGTTGAAATCTATAAAAGACTTTATACAGGCTTGATTCTTGTACATATTTTCTTTTTTTGTCAGTGGCAGCCCCAATAGCAGTCATTATGGAAAACACATTTAAATTTCAGAGAATATGTGTTGAACTATTTCAAGACAACTATTTTTGGAAATAATAACAGTTGTATTTTGTAACCTAGTTTATCTGAATATAAAATATTTGAGGTTTTTATATGGTGTTCTCCAATGTCTAATATTGTTTTTTTTTTGTTTTTTTTTCAAATTGACTCATTTTCTTGTACAGCTATTGATAGATGAATTCAACCTCTTTCTACAAGAATTTAAGACGCTCTTTGATCTGTAGTTAAACATGCATGACAAGCCTTTTTTTCCCCTGCCCAGCACTTCGATTTAAATAAAAGCTACTCTATTCACTCCTTACATTTTACATGGAAGAATAATTTGTTATAGCACATAGTTATGTGGCACCCACCCTATACTTAAGAAATAAATGGGTGGAATCATCCTTCTTTCATTCTTCGGGGCCCCGTAAATAGAATCAATTAATGACTCTATTTCAACATGGCAACTCAGGTGTTGACGTCATGTTCATGTTCAATATTGTGCATATATTACAGCTTCTTGTATTTGAGAATATCCTTGCATATAAAAAATGTTATGTCATATATATATATATATATATATATATATATATATATATATATATATATATATAT
>ML789501.1:231370-242939 GCA_009831015.1 Picea engelmannii | reverse complement strand
TGATGTATACTATCCATCCATGGGTGTTGTATCTTCATTTTCATTTTCCTTCATGTCCAAATAACTTCATCAATATTCTGGTCCAAAACCCATGACTAGGGTTGACATCAATGACAACAACCAATCTTCCAACATCATTCTGATCCATGATTTTCAACTACCTATTGTTAAATAAGTGCAGGAAGTCTTTGTTATTTAAGATGAACCACAACTTGCACTGTATCAAGTTCCCATAGATGAACAGGAGGGTTATAGCCCAATCTTAGATGATCTAGAACCAATAGCTACACCATTTGAGTCACATGCGGAGTTCCAAGAAGATGAAGGTGAAGATTTGAATACTCAAGATTGTTCATTGGTTCCTCCCATTAGTCAAGATTAAAATTTTCAAGAGGAGGAACCATAGGTTAACCAAGTTGAAATCAGTCAACAAGAGTTTTCATCCTTACCTATCACAGTAGTGGTCCAGGTCCCGAGAACAACTTGATCAGACACCATTATAGCGAGAGGAGCCACTTTTGGTTCAACTAGAGGATGATGTCCCTTACACCCTACCTACAATCTAGCAACTAGATATTGTTTTTCAAGGTCCTGAGATTAATTAGATCTTGGATATCAGAGTTCACCATGACCCAGTTGAGCTCAGAATGATGGAGGTATTTCAACAAGTAGATGCCAAGAGTTTCATCTCTCATGAATTCATGCTTATTACTATTGAAATACCATTTCCTGAGTCCCAAACAACCTTTAGTCAACTAGAACCCTTCAATTATGGCTTCACTAGCAAGTACATCAAGGCAGTTTTGGGTCATATGATATTTCATGGTGGGTCCCCCTGGAAGGTTGACTTTGTTGACCTCTCTCGTTGGACTGATCATTTGGATGCATGGTTACATTGGTCCTTTGAGTATGATGATGGCAACTTTGAGGTAAAAAAAATTGGGTCTAGGGTAGTTTTCTTTCCTTTCCACATTGTCATTTCAGTATTTCCTTCCTGTTAATTTTTACAGTTTTAGGATAACAGTCTACATTTTCCTTGCAGTTTCTTTTCCATTTGGTTATCTACTTCAGTTTTTGCATAAATGTCACTGATTTTTTCCTACTTATATCAACATGTGGTTGTGTCGTGTGTGTCTTTCCTTCCACAAATAAATGGTTGTCCATTCACTACAAGGAAAAGGCACTCTAGTGGAAGTTATAGCAGAGGTTTTTTAGTGTTACAAAATTGGCAAAAAATGTCAAAAAAACCTCCATGAAAACATTTGCTTTTGGTAGCGAATTTTTTTGTGGATATTATAACATAACTTCATTATAATTTTAAAAACCTGGGCAGGCGGAGGTTGTAGCAGATGTTTTTCTATTCGATGCGCTTTAGGGTCTATATGCATCGATGCATTCTCAAACATAAAGCATTGATGCCTACATTACATGAAAAGCACCAGGCCAGTCCTAAAATATTGGGGCACCAGTGCGTTTATACAAAATAACGCATTGGTTCTTTAATAATAAAAAAATGAATCGGTGGAATCTATGATACCAAGCATCGATGTGTTCTATAACTTAAAGCACAGGTGCTTCACATTAAAGGAAAGCATCGGGGTTGTCCAAAAAATATTTGGGCATAGGTGCTCTTATAAGTAATAATGCATTGGTGCCTTAATAAGAATAAGGCATCGGGCGAATCGTTGATACCATGACCGGTGCATTAAAAAACAAACCCCATCAGTGCATGATATTAAGAACGTGCCAAGGCAGAAGTGTGATACAGAAGCACTGATGCGTTTATTAAATAAATGCGTCGATAAAGGTTTTTTATTATTATAATTGTTGGTTAACATAGTATTAATATCGGTGTTGGTTCCTTGTATATCAGCATCGATGCAAATTTAATTATGGCACCAGTGTGTTGTATATTGAAACGCATCGATGGTGTTTATCATTAAATGCATCGGTTGTCATTTTCGCTTTTTAGAAACACCGACCTGTGACAGTGCACAATTATTGTTATTTCTTAATTCCATTGTTCATCAAAAAATTGACATATATCTTATAATAGTATTCATATAAATTAAATTTTGATTAGTGCATTTGGATATGATGTTTGGATTAATTTGTTATATCATCAGATTTCACATCTTTTCATTATAATATTTAATCATCTGTATATTTAATCAATGATGTAACATTTTACAACAACATTGGAAAACACAATAGACTAAAATAAAACATATTTTATTATATATGAATAATAGGCTCTTTATCATACAAAATTGGTCGACACTTATTGGTAACTATTTGTCTTTCAATTGGAACACTATGTCCATTACATTAAACAAAATGTTTGATTTTCATGGACAATTATTTCAAAAAATACAAAAACTTGCATTGATAACCAAATATATTGATCATCATTCTTCCTTGGAACTGTTGTCAGTGCTCGAGCTACTTCCATGACTTGGGTTATTTGGTTGAATGTTTTGTTGATTGTCTCGATTGTTTTCCTCTTCTTCAAATGATTCAATCTACAAAAATAAAAATAAAAAGTGTAATGAGTGTATCTACATTGGTGAGAATAATGAAAATTGAAATAAATAATATACATGAATGTAAATTGAAAAGCAATATACCATAGCAAGAATTAAGTCTTGAATGATACACATTTTTTCAAAACCAAATATCATTCCTTCTATAAACAACTATTCTATTGGCACATTTCCATACTTTGTTTCCTGCAAGTTTTATACCCCATAATAAATCATAGATTTAATATAAAAAAAAATTGTTCCATTAATTATAAAATGAGAGAAGTAAAACAACATAAGATACTTACAAATTCCAAAATTAATTTTGATATGATAACATATACTCACAACCCTTACTTAACCCAATGCCAATCAATTCTTTCGATGCCTCTTCTTTGTATGTTAGCACTCATTTGAAGACATTCAAGGATGGTTGTTGTAAAACAAATTAAAATATATAAAAATTAAATCTTAAGTTAATGTTATAAGGAAATAACAATTACTCACAAACTTTGCTATCAACCATTTTCTTCATTGTCCTCTTGTTTTATGTGTTGAATGGGTTCCGTTTTGTTTTCTTTTCTACAAGAAAATACTTGAAAATTAATATTTAATGTTAAATTATTTATTTATATGTACCTAATAGAAAATTTCAATGATTTCATACATTTGAAGCACGTTGTTGTTGAGATGACTCCTCCTGAGATGCAATTATGACCATTTCTTTTACCATCTCCTTGTACATTTTTTTCTCCATTCCTAGTAGCATATTTTGGACATTAGCTCGTTGATCCTTCGGTATTTTCATAATCTTCCTAAAAAAAAAGTAACATGACAAAAAACTATTTTTATATTGATATATGAAAACTAAATATAACAAAATTGATATTAATAATCAAATGGTTTGTAGTAATATATACATATTCTAGAAAAACATTTTTAGGAATATTACTTTTTGAATGATTCTTTTTTTTTGTATGTTTTTGTTATTGCAAGTCTCATAGATCTCATTGACCATTGCTCTGGAAACACTTCATGTAGTTTAGATATAACCTATTTCTTGGAATCATTGGATTGATTTCTATATTGTAAGTGGAAAGTACATCTATATGCTCATTCCACTATATCCCTCATATTTTTGTAAAAGTTTACCCCCTTTCATTAACCTCCAACAGCACTCCAGATGATCTAAGGACCAATTCATCATCATTTACATCTTTTATATTTTTTATTTTATTATAAGCATGACATTATGTCCCTTCATTGTTGGTCCATGTTAAACATATGTGAATTAATAGATTGTTTGAAACATGATATCTAATACTTTAAGTATATTATTAATGAAAATTTAAAAAAAAAAAACTCATATTGAATAGAATTTTTTCATTCACCCGATTCTTTCTTTTGCAATTTTTTCATCAAGTTTTTACGCTCTTTTGCACTTAGATTACAAAGAATATTATCAAGATTCATCAATTTATGGCTCTATAGGACACACACTAAACAATACATATTAGTTAAACTTACATATAGTTCAAACATATTAATTTTGTATAGAATTTACAAAGAACTTGTCTTTTTAACATATTAATTTTGCATAGAATTTACAAAGAACTTGTCTTTTTTAATGTGTTGTCATTGTGTTGATCGGAATTTTTGTTACTTTAACTATTCTCACACATTTTTTTATCAATGTATACCATGTACCATTCAATGCACAAGCTATTAAATATATTTTATAAATAATTCACATAATTTTCTACAAAAAAAAAAAAAAAAAAATCGGTGTGATTTCATAATACAAAAGCATCAGTGCATTCCATATATGAAACACACCAATATCAAAAATAGATTTTTTTAAAACTATAAATTACAACAGTGTGATATGTATTGTTATCAGCACTGATCCACTAGAAAAAAAAATGAAAATAAAAAAATACCATGAACAAATAAAATTACACATCGATGAATGAATTTTTTTAATTATGTTGTAGCATTACTGGTGTGTTTTATCTGAAAGTGCATCGGTGCGTTAGATTCAATTAGGTGCATCGATTACGCGAAACAGTTTTTTTTTAAAATGTGACAGGTCCGAGAGGGTTTGTATCCGATGTATAACATGTCAAACACATTTTGTATGGAAACATAAACCCATTAAATCTAAAATTCCTAAAATGAAAAGTTGTAATTATGAAGTGATAGAGGGAGTTAAACCCTAAGGTGAAATTTTGTAGTCACATAAGTAAGAAGAAGCAAGGGTTTAAGGTAAGTATGATTTTGTTTTCTGAATTTTAATTAAATCTAAATAGAGATACAAATGGTAAAAAGATTTATTATTAAAATCAACAGTAAAATTTAAAAATTTTACTATGCAAGGTTTTGAGTGAATCAGAAAACCATTCAAATTATGATCTTCTGAATAATTATGTTGCTCCAAAATGGTTTTGAATGAATCGCCATACCCTTCAAATTTTGATCTTCCGAATAAGTCTCATGTTCCAAAGTATTGATTTGTTTCTCCATAGTGCTCCCCTGTATGTCTCTCTTGAAAATCTCTCCCCTATAAATTTTGGAAAAATAATAAAATACTGGATAGCTTAATACCCAGGAAAGTTTTTATGAAAAGGGTTTTAAATGAATCACCATAACCTTCACATTCTGATCTTGTGAATAATCTTGTTGTTCCAAATCATTCTGCTGGTCCACAATGCTCTTTGGTACTCTCTTGCAAATCTCTCCACTAAATTTTGGTAAATAATGAAATAGTGAATAGATTTTTACTATTTAAATGACTTTATGAAATTAGATTTTAAATTCCCACTCATTTTTCAATTGTAAAAAAACAAAGTCGTGTTTTTTTTTAACTTTTTCGAAACCCCGGTGCGTCTATTAATATAACGGACCAATGTGTTTTTGTATACAATGCACCAGTGTGCTTAAATGTTTTGGACCACCGATATAAGATAATTATTTTTTATTTATTTGTGAACCAGTGTACTCGTAAATAAATGCCTCGGTGCTTTATATTGTTATATACGCACTGATACATGTTGTTTAAATAAGCACATTGTTATGCTTTCAAAGTTATCTAAAAATTTTATTTGCACACAAAATAGTATATTCATATTAAATTATATTTTAGGATGCATCCACATGACTTGCAGTACTCCATAATATACATTTTCCGCTTAAATTCACCTTATTCTTAAAATTTTATTGTTGATTTTTCTCAAATGCAAGGAGAAAAGATTATAATATAAAATGGTCAATTCTTCAAATTTTAGCCCGTTCCATATTGCTCAAAGTCCATCGCGGATTTCTCCCTTTCCATCTCCAGTAAGTTCAATTTTTATTTATATTTCGATTATATAATTGAATTTAATTTTTTTAACCTTGTCAATATGAATAAAAATGTATCCAAATTTGCAGGATGCTAATTCAGAATTGAGTTCAAATGCAGATAATATTCCACCAATTTAAAAACAACAGAATCTCTTATCAGGAGAAACATACCGCAAACAGTTGGTAGATGAAAATAGACAACCTCTTTATGTTATCAAAGTAACATGTCATCTTCCAACCGCAATCCTAGGTTAACGACAGTAATAATTAATGTTGAGTATAATGTGATTTGAACAAGCCAATTGCATTATGCTTACTAATATCATCAATATACTAATGTTCAATATTTTTGAAATTAGGATTTTGATGATGAGAGACCTACCTATCATCTTCTATTTCACCCCACTATAATTTCAAATCGAGAGAAGGTTGAAATAAGAGCACAAATCGAAGAGGAAGCATACCAAGAATGGTTGAATCAACCACATATTCAATTCACACTACGTCCAGATTCACCAATTAGGAATTACTACAACAATAGTAATTGTTCACAAGTTGGCAATGGATTCAATGAAATAGATGTTGGTATGGATGATTATTTACGAGATACAACCTCCATGGAGACAATGTTGTTAGATGCATTCCAAAATGATGAGCGAGTGGATGATGCTCATATCATTGATACCTTATTCGAAATTCTGAAATCTACTTCCACCACCCCTCTCTTTGGACCTAGCAAGTCAAAGTATACTTAGATGGGGACAAAAATGTGACTATACAACTTGAAAGAAAAGTTTGGCATGTCAAACGCATGTTTTTCGGAAATATTGAGGTAACTGACCATCATTAAGTCCTTTTTAATTTGAGAAATATTGTCACACAATCAACATTAAAAACCATCGATTTTATGAACTGTAAATGAAATTGTACATTTCTATTTCCCACAAACTGTAGGTTATTCAAAGGCAAGGTTCTTCCGAGTGATAATGTCTTGCTCAGTAGTTGTGAAGAGGAAAAGCAGATGTTGAAAATATTGGTTGTTGAATACATATCATATCATGAATGTATGAATGATTGTATTATATATAGAGGAGAATATGCAAACAAAGAGATATGTCTGAAATGTGGGCATGAAAGAAATCATAAATAAAATAAAAAGGGTAAATCACATGGTCCTCCTCATAATATATTTAGGCACATGCCTATAATCCTAAGGATTCAAAGGCTCTTTCATTGAAAAGAATTAGCTATGTTGTAGGCATGGCATGCCTCACACAGAAGTGAGTCAGGAGTTATGTGCATCCCAACATATTCAATATCCATGAATCATATCGAGGATACATGGCCCGAAAAAATCAAGGATGAAGTATGAAGTCTACGATTCAACATAGCCATGGATGGTGTCAACCCATATTCCCTCCAAAACACAAATTATTATATTTTTCCTATAGTAGTGATCAATAACAATATCCCCCAATGGTTTTTCATGAAGAATGAACATATTATGTTGGCTCTTATAGTCCCTGGTAGAAGAAAAGTGAAGAATATGGATGTCTACATAAAACCATTGATAGATGAATTGAAGGAATTATGGGAAGGGATACATGTATACGATGTATTAAGACCCATCGCAACAGAGAGGATTTTTGCGTTGTATGTCATATGTACTTACACCGCACATGATTATCCATGATTAGGAGTTTTCTCTGGTAAATTACATGTTTATTGATTTGTTTATATACGTAACAATATTTTTTGGCATATTTAATTCATTGTGATTGTTCTAAACTTTGACGCTAACATGCTCTGTATACATGAATAATTTTGCAAGTCTTGTAACAAAAGGCTATCATGGATGTAAATGTTTTGGACCTTCTCTGAAGGCTAGGTGGTCCAGCCACCTACGAAATCCAGTGTACGACTACTCCAGGGTATTCCTCCCAGAAAAACACCTTTACAAAAGAGAAACATTTGCTTTCAATGGTAAACCAAAGAGAACCCAAAGCCCTACAATAATGACACCAGCAGAATGGCTTAGAGCATATGAGAGAGAGAAGGAGAAGGAGATTACATAAAAAAATTATTCAAATAGGGAGCCTATGTTTGATGATCCAGAATTATTAGACACCTATGTTGAGAAATTTCCCACAGGGATGAAAAGGAAATATATCTTTTATGAGATCCCATATTGGGATCATCTTAAGATTTTCCACTTACTAGATCCCATGAATATATTTAAAAATGTTTCATATTCTTTATGGAGGCACATATCATCAAAAGAAAGTGATATATTGGTTGTTAGGAGAGATATTTTTCTTCAAAAAGTAAAAAAAAAACATTAGCCAAGAAAAGAAAGTAGAGGAGAGGTTGGTCCCTCTTGGTTTTTCAATCAAGGTGATGTCTCATGGATATTGAAGAAAGCTAATCTTTCTTTGGAAAAGGAAGATATATTGGGTGTGATGGTGCCTTCTTTATATGGGTCTTCACTATGTCACAACTTCACTGTGGAAGACCATTTGTTGGGGTTAAAATCACATGACCATTTGAAACTTATAAGAGTATGTATGTCAAAACATGATTTTAATATTTGTTTTATAAATTCATGCCAAGGGATAAAACATAATTAATTTTGTATTTGTTTACTTTGTAGTGTCATTATCATTTGCTCCTGTGTGGGTGTGTGAACCATGACTTCCCCCAGGACCTACAATGTGCCATATATAAATTATCTACATTTGTACATTGGATCACATCAAAGGAGATTCATATGGCTAGCATTCCATGGTGGCATCAAGAGATAAATAAGATTGTTTGTATGTTTGAGAAGAAACTGCCAACTAGTTTCATGGACTTGCAGATTCATCTTCTAATTCACCTAGTAGATGAGATTGAATTAGTTGGAGTGGTCTCCTGCCATTGGATGTTCTTCTTAGAGAGGTACATGAAGAAATTGAAAGGATTTGTTTGACAAAGGGAAAAAATGGAGGCTTTTATGGCAGAGGGGTACATATCATATGAGTCTTTCTATTATGCTAGTAAGTACATCAAGCAGATTGACAACACACCAGGTGCAATGATTTAGGATGACGAAAGGGATGAAGAAAAAAGGGAAGGGAAGATTCTTCAAATGAATGGAAAAAGGTGCTTAATAAAGAGTAAGTGACTTATCTTTTGTCAAATTTCTACACAGTAACTATTCACATTGATCTTCATAATGTATATTTTGATCTAATATGTACTATATGTCGGTTTGATTTCATATATATATATATATATATCAACAAATTCAAAAATTGATGCCATCAATAAATTCATTCTTTACAATTCAGAGGAAACACATTTGTGGGTCACATTGTATGAATAGAGGAGGAGGAAATGGGACAGTGATAGAAAATAATTTAGACGGTTAAATGGTATAAGCATGCCTTATCCTGATCTTTTAAAAGAAAATATGCCAATGATATGCCCCAACATTTGGGTTGTTGACCCAGTCAGAGAGAAATACGGTGCATCTAGTCGTTACCGGCATGCTAAAGAATATGCACTAAACATAGAGATTGGCTGCAATAACTCAATAATAATATCTTTGTGTACAATTTTAACTTCATAAAGCATCTTTGAATTGTAACATCTAGATTTTATATTTTATTGGTCGGCTTATTAGACACATGATACTGTGATATTTTCACCTTTTTATAGATGCATTTGTTGCCATCTGTGTGGGCATATGGACATCATTTTCACACAGAGGATGTCGATGATGGACGCATGACACAAGACTATAGAGTGGAAGTTGAGTTCGACCAATGTAGTCATTCTAGCCACCACGATCAAACTTAATACAGGGGGTGTTAGGTTATGTTGGAAAGATACAAGATATCATTCGAGTGGACTTCTCTTCTTTCCAATGTGTTATTTTTAGGTGCAAGTGGTGGGACACCTTTGATAGGAATAATGTAAAGGAAGATCGTGATAGTGGGCTGATATGTATCAACTCTAGAAAGATGTGGGATGAAGATAAGGAGTCTTATGTTTTTCCAAAACATTTCAACCAAGTGTTTTTTTACCCATATGTGTTGGATAGGGATTGGTGGTTCGTATTAAGGCATGGCCCTAGATCAAAACATATTTTAAGAAAAACAGTGTTATCATGCCAAGCGAGGAAGATAATGAGGGTGATAACAACAAAGAGTGATATGTACATTTTTGATTTCATCATTAACACTGTTGTTGTATCTTTTTGTTATATTTATTTCGCTAATTATATTGTTTTTTATTGATCTTTTGACAGAGGAAATGTTAAGTTAATTATAACAAATCTTTGAACATTTTTAGTTGGTTAACATTCAGTTTGATGCGCAATGTGTTTGTCTTACAAATTATTTGTGATTGCATGGAACGATTGATTGAAATATAATTGTATATTGTTATTGGAACATATTTATATGTCGTTGCATATTTAATTATGTAAAATTTTAAAAATTATTATCATGATAAATTCGTAAGAATTATTATCATGTTCAAAAAGGCCTCAAGATGTTAGATGTTTGACCCTTTACCAACATGTTATAGAAGCATTGAGACCTAAAAAAGAGCATAGTAACAATGGTGTACTTAGAATTTGATGCGTATAGAAGGTGACATTTATCTATTTATTAACAATCCTCTTACCCTTCCACACACTCAAGCACTTGTATAAAGCAATTTTGTTAGTGATATGACTTTGATCCTTATATCTCTTAGGGAAATAATTTTAAGATTTGCATAGTAATTCCTTGCTTGAGCATTTGAGTTGTAAATATTTTAAACCATGCATGAGTTATTTAATTTTTTATTTTTATTTTACATATATGCAACGACATATAATATTTTTATAGTTGGCAACATGTTTAGATATTGAATGGTAATATTTTAATTTACATAGTTTTTTATTTATCCTAATAATCTATGTTGATATTAGAAGTAATAATATGGTTGATATGCATGTTTAATAGTACAACCTTTTTGATGATATGTTAACATGATGATTCAAAAATTGAGTTTATGTTCATGTATTTTGTAGATTTAAAAGTAAGATATTTAACAAATAATGTGGCTTATAATTTAAAAATTAAATTTCTAACATGATTTTGTGATAATTTGGTTTTTAACTAAATTTTTTGTTAGTTTACATACGTTTATCATTGTTTTTGGAAATATTTATAAAAATATGCCCCCAATGTTGAGTAAAACCACAATTAATGAAGTAATTTAAAATTTGATAGCAATCAACTTACGAAAATTTTGATATAAGTTCACCAATACATAATCTATAATAAAGATCATTTAATAAAAATAAACATCATGATGATAACCATCTAAAAAACATAAACATCATCTAAAATACACATTTAAATTCACTAACATCATGTAATTAATTATATATACCACTAGCACATATAAATGGCATTAATTAGCTAGCACACAAATCTAATAATCTAACAGGGAATCATCATCGTTATCACATCTAACAAAACACAAGCATTGTCTAACATCATCATCACACACATCTAACAAGAATCTTTTAACATAAGCATCTATCAAGCACATTTAACAAACATATCTAACATGACCTAAAAATGTACACATCAACATCAACATATAAATTAATTAAGTACATAATCATGATCAATAGGAAAAATGCACATCTAATGAACATTGTTATA
>ML789501.1:156393-206846 GCA_009831015.1 Picea engelmannii | reverse complement strand
TCCATGTGATGTGCCACATACCACCAGAAATAGCATGATGTATACTATCCATTCATGGGTTTTGTATATGCATGTGCATTTTCCTTCATGTCCAAATACCTTTATCAATCTTGCGGTCCAAAACCCATGACTAGGGTTGACATTAATGACAACAATCAATCTTCCAACAAACCTCAGCCTTAGATCTGGGTGGGTGGACTCTGGTCGTCCAGATCTGCTCGTTACTTATCTTAATGCACATTCGCGCCTCGGCTTAAAGTCGACATCTCTTCCTCACATCTAACGGTCGTCACAGACTCTGAGATCCTCCGAAAGAATCTCGTCCGTTCATCGGTTTTATCATCACGAGAGTCCGAACTCTCGATCACGGGACTCCCAAAATATCGATCCCTGGTTTCTCGATGCAGTTAATCTTTCGACACGTAACCTCCGTCCATCGGACGGTTCAGATCTATCCTGGGATTTTCGCCACGAAAAATCCTGGGCCTTCGTCATCAAGATTCCCGATTTTCCAAAATGGGTAATCTCACGACACGTGGCCTCCGTCATTCGGATGGTTCAGATCTATTTGGGGGCTTTCACCCCTATTCACTGGGGTTTTAACCCTTGGATATATCCTGACAGATCCAATGGTTGTCGGGTTTTCCAGCTGAGATCTGACGGCTCAGACGGTTCCTTACTAATTCGGGATTTCGCGTATCACGATTTCCACACTCCTGTGCAATTCCAAAGGGCTTTAAACCTCGTGCACACTTTCCAGATCTATTGGTCACGAGGGTTCACCTTCCCTCCCAAACAGATCCTAAAGCTCCTACACTTTTGGTGTGGATTCCTCTCTCCCTGTGGACTTATACCACACTGGTGGCAGTTTCATAACACCGCTATACCTCCTGAGCTTAAAAACTCATCAAGTAACTCCTTGACACTTTGGAGGAAACAAGGATCCAAAATTGGCCTTCCAGACCCAATTTCCCCTCGTATTCTCGGTCCAAAGACCACTCCACTGGCCCATCTAGGCTCAGTGTCGAAACCTTGGCTCTGATACAAAACTGTAGCGCACCTTTTCTGGCTACCAGGGTTTAAACGCTATTAAAGGAAGACTATAAAACCCCTTTGTACATAACTATTACAGGTATTATAAATCCCATGCATTGAAACCACTAAACACATTTAAACACATATTATTACTGCTATATTCAACAAGCATTTAGCCTTATCATACTAATTCATATACGCAGCAGAAAACATGATACATAAGCAGCACAGTCATGCATAACGTGATAAAAACATAATTAGATACTTATCTTTTAACAGTGGTAGATTCCACCAACCAAGTGTAGGCCTTCCACGAACCTCCCAGCCTTAGACCACACTACTCATCAGCTCAGCAGTGGGTCACCCCCGAGCTGGGACTAAGCTCCACCCCAAGGCAAGGAATCCTAGGCTAGGCTGAGGTTACAGGGAAAACAACACACAACCACAAGGAAGGGATTCTCTCCCAGGAACCTCCCACGCTCACTGCCCACAGACCCTCCTTCCCCACATGCATGTTCCACCCCAGGGGAATAGACCTTCTCTGTCACCTGGATAGTCCTTCGACTGCTAATATCCCTTACCTTGGGTTACAGGAACAGGCCGGACCGGAAGTCTCCGGGCTCTATGGCAGCTACAAGGTTCCTTCCAGGAGTTCTCTCCTTCCTCTGCACACTCTCTCACCGGGAGGAAGTCACTCACAGGCCAACCAGCCACACACACAGTCCTGTACTGCGTAGCCTCAACAATCCCATGGGGAAAACAGACACAGGCTCAATCGCCACTAGTTCAGCAATCACAGAATGGTCTCACGGTCACAGCTTCGGAACAGGGAATGCTCACACAGGATTTCTCAGAGCCAGACACAGCCTTCTCAAATCGTAGGGACGCCCTAATGTTCTCTACAGGAGTCAGGTTGGTCGTACTATCCAGGCTTCGTACACATTTAGACAATCGGGTAGAATGGGGGAGGAACCCTTCTCATGGCTCACCTTAGCCATTTATTCGCATGCGTCAGGGTTGACACTTGTCACCCATGGAACTGCATGCATTCCACCAGCACACATCACCCTTGTACATCCTCTCTTGCCAAAACTTAGGATAAAACATTAAAATATTATTCCTAGGCTTAAGCCCCCTAGGCTTAGCCCCCAGGCTCAACACTTAGCCCCTTTCCCACCTTCCAACCCCTAATTCCTTTCCCACTCTGTGGATGCTTAGTCCCCCTTCACTCATTCATTGTGGTCGGTCTGCACATGGCGGTGTTTATGTTTTATTAATTGTTCTGCATGATTACATATACAACAGCAGGCTCCTGGCCTTCAACACTTAGGCTCCCTGGCCTAACAACACATAAGCCTCCAGCTTATAAGAACTCGGCTCACCAGCCTATAAATCATAATTAAAATTCCTTTTAGAACATGGTTTACTACGGGGGTCGGCCTTGGGGACACTACAATTATAGATTATAATTTTGAGAGACTACCCATACTTTAGACTCAAGTCTTTATAGCTAAAATGCAGATAGAAAAATTCACAAGAAACAAATCCCTCTCCCTCTCCCTCGCCTCCCAATCTTGTACAACATTGTACAGGTCAACCCTCTGCTCCTCTTGTTGTTGTTTCTCTCTCGACTGACGTCTATGCATGATTAAGAATATGGCCAGTAATGTTTTTTAATTTAATCATTTTATGATGCACTAAATAACTAGCCGCATCGATGCGTCTTTATTTACGTAGCACACTAGAGTATTTTTTTGAAAACCTTACCATGGTGTGCCATTGTTTGGGAGAAATTGTCTACACCAGTGAAATTGTTTAAGTAGTGCACCATCATATATAAAAAATTTAAATATAACACTTCCATGGTGTGAAAGTTTTTAGAGAAACTGTGCACCCGAGTGCGTCATTATTTGTGTAGCCCACCAGAGTTTTTTTTTTTTTGAAATAACCCTACTATGGTGCGTTAGTTTTGCGGGCACCGATGCGTCAGTTGTATAAAATGCACCATATACAAACATCCATTAAAGCCTCCTCCCACTCACCTCCGCCAGTATCCTCTGCTATAAATGGATTTTTGGGCTATTTTAATAGGGGTGTCCGCAAAAACCTCTGCTAGATGGTCTTTTCCTTGTAGTGATTAGTGCTTTTCTGGGTCAAAATTTGAATTTCTATCTTACGCATGATGAGCCTTTATGTATATCATTGGAGTGAACCTAGATGGGGGTCTCGTTTGTCATTGTTCCTGAATCATTGATCCTTTAGGATGGGTAGTGAGGAGACATAGGAGTGTCTCGAGTCACCTTATGTCTTGTCTCCTCATCTCTTGTTATTGAGTCTTCTACTTTGAGTCAGTCACCCCCCTCATATAGCATAGGTATATGGTACTTGGTTCTTCATCTTGATATTCTTGAGTTATCACTTTGCACTGAGGGAAGAGAGGCATCATTGCTCTTCTTTTTCAGGAGATTATCTTGTATTGACTTCGACAAATTATCTACAAATGACCCGGAAGTAGAGAACTTTGGTAGTCGTTAGCCCCATTGGTGGTTATTTCACATCCAAAAAGGCTAAGTATCATTGGGCCTTGATTAGATGATCATTGTCATTGTTAGACTTCAAAACATCTTTCACAGGGTCAGGTTGTGCTTGTACCTTAGGACTCATTGGCATTATTGATGGTGTTCCTTCACACTTCACAGGTATTTACATTATTGACATATGATGAAGTGTCTCTCTCCCCCTTGTTTCGACATCAATACATTTACCACGGGGAGGAGTGTACATATTGGGTAGTAGCAGGTAGCGGATTTGGATGAGACCCCTTGGGTTTCAGTTTTTAGTGGGAGGGTTATATTTTGACTCCATGGCCCAATGGAAGGGATTTGGTGTTACAGGTTAGCTTACAAGTTTTTCTTGATTAGTTTACAAGGCCTCTTATCCTTTCATGCAGTTACAGGGGTATTCTTGGTACATATTTATTCAGATTGTATAGACCATCATTGGTACATCTTACAGAGATCTCATAGAGCATCAGTTTAGTTTTATGGACATGTAGATTCTTATGGTTCTCGACATCCCACGGGGGGATCTCGTCTCCTTGAGTCGCCATTGTTAACCCCTAGATTTTCACCCTTGAAAATCTTGAGGGTTAAGAGCCAACATGCACTATTTTGTCTAGAAGTCTGAGATTCTCTGAGAGTTTAGTATTTATGGTTAGCATAGGTTGGATCCCATGCAAGACATGTATTTGATCGATACATGGTTGTTTGGTTCATAGTTAGAGTTGAATTAGTTTACATGTATATTTGAGAGAGATGTATGCATGCAGCAGGTGGTGCTAATTTTTAGGAGGCACAATTTGAGTGGGTCTCTTGACAGTCTGGAGTGGTTTTGAGCATATAGTATGAGTCCTTGCATGATTCTAGGCCCAATGACACTTTTTTTAGCGACGTGCAAGAACTTTCTATTTTTAGCAAGTTTTTCTCCATGCCTCGAATTTAGATTTTGAGCATGCAGTATTGAGCCTTGAGACATCCAAAGTCTTTTGGATCTTTTATGGGATGATGTGGTACAATTTACTATTTTTAGCAGGTTGAGCACTAGGGCTTGCATGTCAATTTTGATCGCATATTCGGATCCCTTGCGGAAAGAAGAGATCAATGAGTATAAAGTCAAGGGAATTCAGACAACTTTCTATTTTTTGCAATGTATATTTTTATACAGTGACATGTGGCAGTGTTCTCCCAGACATCCTAGATGATGTGGACAATTTCCTAAAATTTAGGAGCTGGATTCTATTTTTAGAAATGTCTTTATTTAGCAGGTACAACCATCATCCATGCAATGCCAAATGGCACCCTCAGATTTCGACATGTGGAAAATTATCAGAGTGATGTGGCATCTACGTGGCATCATTTGACCAAGGACGCATAAAATGAGGTAACATTTCCATGGAGAAAGTTTATCCAATAAGCTAAATTTTCCCACTAATTCTTCTTCACCTGCTATAAAACCACTTTTCATATGATCCCTAAACCATTTTTCCTTATACCTCTTAACCCTCTAACCCTATCGTATCCTAATCCCAAACCCACTTCCCCTTTCCACTCTACCCTCACTCACCTTTATCCTAACCCATTCATTTAACCCCTTTAATTAATTAGTTACTTATTTATCCTAAACCCTCCTCTCACACATACCATTCATTTTTCCTAACTTTAACCTACTTTCTAGACCCATTGAATATCCCACCATTATTAAATAAAGTGTACCCTCACCTTTTAATTAATTATTTAATTAAAGGATTACTTTATTTTTCTCCCTTTTTTAATTAATTAATTAATCCCATATCTCCCATAGTGATACGTACGTCCCTTAAAACCCATCCATTTAACCCACTCACCTATTATTATAATAATTAACTGTTAAATATATTCCCCTTTATTAATTTGTCCCCCTTTTACTAGTTTGTGTCCCCTTTTGAAACATTCGTGCCCTTTTTTATTAATACACACCCATCCCTTTCATTTAATTAAAAGTGAATGCTCCTTATGCACATGGTAACTCCACCATAAGTCATCTTCCATTTCACTCCCAGCATGCACACTCCCTCATGTCTTATCCTAACATTGCACATGCTAACTCCACCATAAATCATCTTCCATTTCACTCTCAGCATGCACACTCCCTCATGTCTTATCCTAACATAGACATCATTTAAATAGAGTTGCATGACTAATTTTGTATGACGAACAATAACCGGTATATTATGCAACATTCAATGTTGAATGTTGTTGTGGAAGATGGTATGTATATTATTATATATATTTCAGTGTATATATCAAGATCATCCAACAGTGTATATACCAGTCATCATAACATTGAATGTTGTGTAGCAAATTGGTTATTGTTCGCTAACTTAATATAGTCTATCCCTTTGTTGATCCATGCATAACTTTCTTTCTACGCATGCACACTCCCTCACGTCTTATCCCCCTTCCACGTAATGCATGCGCTCATTTCCGCCTCGCTAACATCACCTATTCTTGCCCCTTTTGTGTGTATCTTATTTTAGTTATTATGCATGTATTCACTCACCATAAATTCACTCATGAAATTTGACTTATCCTCCATGCGACTTGTTTTGATTGGAGTTATTTCATTTTCCTTTCTATAATCAGTTTTGGAAATACATCGTCTCTCACTATATAATGGAGTGAGATCTTCATTGTTAGAGGTCAATTTTTGCAGCAGCAGCATAGTGCCTCTCTCTCTCTCTCTCTCTCTCTCTCTCTCTCTCTCTCTCTCTCTCTCTCTCTCTCGTCTGGTGGCTTTTCTATGAGTAAAGGAAGCATTGTATCGGTTGTAAAATTGTCAATTGTGGCACAATCAACCCTCTTGTAAGCTTGATCAATAAAGAAGTGTGTTTTTTGTCTTCGAACTTCTCTTCTTGGCAGTACTGTGGTAAAATTGTGATCTAATTTGTCATTTTCTGAACTGTTTATTGTGATTATTTCGATCTTTTGAATATTTTTCTCTTCTTTTTCCAATCTATTATCATTGTGCTAACCATGCAGGTTCCCTCTAAGCATAGAATATTACTTTTCCTCGATGTTTTGGACTTCTTTTACATGCTTTCCAGAATGAACAACTTGTTGTTTTTTAGGTTTTACACATAGAAATAAAACTTAAAGACAGAAAAAAGACGCTTCATTATGCCTAGGGACTCCCCCCTGAGGCTAGCAATCACTAGCCCAAACAGAAAAGGGTCTAGCCCGTAACAATTTGGGGTTTTACTCCTTCAATTAGCTAACTTTTTACCACTATCCTAACACATATATCAACTTAGATTGGATGATAAAAAATTCTGCTTACAAGGCCAAAATTAAAGTTAAAGTTATATACTTACTTTATAATAGAGTCAAAATAATTTTTTTATTTCAAGTGACTAATACTTTTCATGATATAGTTGTTTTATCCAATTTTATTTTTATATATTAAAAATAAAAATAAATTTACAATGTTAAGTTGAATGCCCAACTATGATAAACCTCCATTTGACAATTATAAACTACACAACAATCCATCTAAGTCAATTATAAACTACACAACAATCCATCTAAGTTTTAGGAGATGGTACATTTTATCACCCCTTATACTAGTAAATTATTGGACTCCAATATACTAATAATATAAAACTTTTCACCATTATACATATAAAGTGAAAATAACTTAGGAAAGCTTAGCATTTTGTATGTATTGTTTGTAATTTAAAATTATTTATGTGTGTTTGTATATATACATATGTATGTATTTTATAACAAATCATATATATGTATATAGTGAGAATGGAAGTTGGATAATTCTCAAAACATCTTGGTATGAAAGAATATGTTACACGTGTGACACCAATAAGATTGAAGATGAAAATCATTTTCTCATGGACCCAAATTAGATCTCAAATTAAATCATCAAAACTATAGTCATCTTGGAAAGTTTCTCCTAATACTTTTTGAGTATGGAGATAACATTATAAAGAAATCTAAGTGATCTCTTACCTTTATTAAAATCCAATAAACCAATTTTAATCTCAGTAAACCATATCATTATCAATAACAATTATTAATTTCATAAAAAATATTTAATATATATGTATATTACAAATATTACTATTAAATAGTATATTGTTAAATGTCATAAAAATTATTTTTAAAATATATTATTAAAAATACAATTTCATTTAATTAAACTTACTAACTAAAAATAAGTTTATAATTTTTAATTTATTTTATTCAATGGCAAGGAAACTATAAAGAAATTAGTAAATAGGATATAGAAATAGCTCAAACCATTATTAAATGGCAGTAAAAATAAAATAAAGAAAATAGTACATAAGAAATAGAAACAGGTGGAACCACACTAAAACTAAATAAAGAAAAGAGTAAACACAAAATAGAAATATTTCCTAAGTAAAAAAAGTTATAAATAAAAATGATAAATAAAAAATAAAAATACATTTTATTATTATTAAATGAAATTAAAAATAACAATGAACATTATTAATTTAAATTTATTAAGTAAAATTAAAATTAATGATGAACACTATTAATTAAAATTTAAATATAATTAAAATTCAAATATAATGATATTAATTATTAATATTTTTATTTCATTTAATAATTTATAATTACCATTTTTTTTTAAATTCATAAAATTATCTTATTTATTAAAGAACTTATATAATTTTTTATATAATTTTTTCTTTATTATTTAGTAAAAAACTTATATAAAATGATCTTATATAAATAAATTTATAATTTCATCTAAATATCTTTATATATCCTTATAGGTACATATAACATGTAATCACTAAGTTTATATTTATGAAAGAAATTACATGGTTTTTGTGGACTTTAAAACTTTTGTGAAATTATCTATTATTATAGTCTCCCATCCAACATTGTGCAACATGTATGTACTATGCCTATAAATCTATGTGGTTGAAGGGGATTGTATATGTTTTTCCCTTATATGTTAATAGCGTAGCTAATAATATGAAAGAAAAAGAAACATAAAAAAAATCTTTGTGGATTTATATAACATGTTTTTAAGAAATTTATAATAAAAACCTTTGTGAAATTATATAACATGTTTTTAAAAAATTTATATAACATGTTCTTAAGAAATTTATAATAAAAACCTTTGTGAAATTATATAACATGTTTTTAAAAAATTTATATGATTGAAAAAATTATAAAATTATAAAATATGTTCTTAATAAATTTATACAATTGAAATAAATTGTACGATATCATTTTTATGGATTTAAAACTGAAAATACACTTATAATAGAAATAAAAAACAATAAAAAATAAAATAAAAATTAATACATGTAAATACAACTATGTAATACATGCAACAAAATGTTTATTTTAAGTTTTAAGATATTAAATAATGTTTAAATGAAATGATTACTAAAATGTGAAAATAATAATATGAATAATTTTAAAATAAATAATCTTGTTTTAATATTATTTATATTTTTACAAAATTTTGATTTTTCATATTAAAATTATTGATTAAAAAATAAAAAATAAAAAAATATGATAATATTTAAAATAATATTATCAATCAATTAAATCAAATTGGTATATGAGACTTCCTTGTTTGTGGGACAAGGGACCTCCCTTCATCCAGTGATTTTATTGGTAAAGTCTACTGAGGTATACATACCCTACTCCTCTGGATTTGAACTTGTGACATCTTAAAAGGAAACACATGTTCTTAACCATTAAGCCCACTCGGAAAACACATATAAATTGATAAAATAAAAATAAATTTGTGAATTTTTAATAGAAAATTTAAAATTAACCATTATTAATATAACTTTAAAATTTTAGATTTAAGAGAATTTTTGAGTTTGATATTATTTATAAGTCTAACCAAATTTAAATTTAGTATATATTTTTAAAGATTTAAATCATTTCACTTGTAACCACCATGTTATTTGGTCAAGTTAAAGAATATGCAAATGATTATATTTAGAATTTATTTTTAAGTATCTTAATTTTAAAGAGAAATGATGAATTATTTTACATTTAAAAACATTATTATGAATATATTATTATTAAATAATTATTATTTATCATTCTCAAATGTTATTTGAATTTTTTTTTTAACTGGTCAAATCTCAAATGTTTTACAGTATTTTAATGGGAAAATAATTGTTAGTAAAAAAAACTGTTATATAAAAATTAATGTTTTGTAAAATTTCATTCAAAAGAAAATCTTATTATATGTCAACTTTTTAAAACAAATGTTTATGATAAATATAGAATTTAAAATTTGTTATTTTAACAACACAAAACACAAAATGTCATTTGTTATATAAGTTGTCATATAACATGAGCAATTATAATTAACTATTTATAGTCATTTTCTTTAATAATAATTTTTTTTTTAATTCCGCCCATTTACAATATTCGTTATCCATTTAATGAATTTTTTTTTAATTTCACCTATTTACACTATTCATTTTATGATAAATATAATTGGTATTGTTTTTTAGTTTTTTTAAGTACTAAATAAATTTGTGGTAAATATTTAGTTTAAAATTTTAATATTTTGTAAAATTTAATTTAAAATCGCAACTTTAAGTATTTGCAATAATTTCATATAATAATATTATTTTTCTTTAAATTTTATCCATTTACAATATTCATTTTATAATATATATGATGAATATACATTTACAATATTCATTTTATAATATATATGATGAATATATATGGTTGATATTTTTTTATTTTATAATATATATGGTTAATATTTTTTTTTAGGCTTTATCTAAACGTTTTAAAGGTGAAATCACCCATTTCGGTTGTTTAAATTCATTTTTTGAATGAATTAATGAATTTAGTGTCCTCAAAAACCCCTGGGGTGAATGAATTATACAGACTCAATCAATTAAATCTATAATTCTAACAATTTATGGCCGGATTTCAGAAAAAATCAACGGGAAAATATAATCTGAAAAGAGGCAAAACTTATTGTAACGACCCCATCGTTACGACTACATGCGATGTAATGCAAAAGCAATTTTTATTTTTTTTAAGCAGGATGGAAACAATGACAACAGTTAAACAACGTAACTTGACGACGAACACAACGCATGCAGATCAGGCAACATACAACAACGACTCAACATACTAGCATATCATGCAACTAGACGAAACATGTGATAATCAATAGACAGATAAAAACAACTACCCACCTGACACAAGCAAGACAAAGCCTACAAGCTAAAGGACAACATCAACAACCCAATAGAATGGCTTCGACATCTAGTAACTAGAAACCTCTACGGCGTGTAAAACCAAACACATTAAGGTGTTACAGAACCAAGTACCAACATCAAATACAATGAACAAACGCCCACATCGGGAAGCACAAGACTTTGGCCAGGTTATCATTCGCATATATTCATCAAGGTGCGCAATGATCCCCTCATCAGGAATCATGTCGTCACAAGGAAATAGGCGTGACAATAATCATAGCGCAACATAACCTATCTAGACCAATAACCCAAGAAAAATCCAACGCACTAGGATACCAAATTATCTGTCAGAAATACAAGAAGATTGTATCCAAGCACCCAATCGACAAGTCAACAAGACGCAAGGGAAATATGACTACTATACAATCATACATCACATTAAATTCCTGGTGTGGCCAATTCTAATGCAAACATACATCAATTAAAGGACGTTATTAGGCATCTATGAAATATTCCCTTGAGAATCCATTCTAGTATAACATGCATCAATTAAAACCCTCTCTCTTGTTTTTCAAGTAATTTATTAATTAATTAAGATTGTACTAACAATATCCTCACTACAATTGTCATTCACTAACATATAATTCCTGGTATAAGCCTAAGTTAAATTTTCCAACCCTATCATTATTATTGGTGTCTAATATTCGTTGTCAACAACAACATCGTGATCTATTAATACATGATATCTCATTTTATTAAACATGTGATATTACTGTCTATTAACACATGACACATGTTGTCTATTAAATATATGATATCGTTGTATAAATCACCATCACTATTGATAATTAAATATCGTTGTGTAAATAACATTTACTGTCAACAATATTAATTTGCTATCCAAGATATTGCTATCCATGATATTTCTATCCATAATATTAAATCATTATTCAATAAAGCTATCAAACAACATGCTACCAATCCATAAATTGTTGTCCAATAATGCTACCAATAGAATTGCTTCCTAGCAATGGCATCGATGCCCAGCATTAACTCGCTGTGCAATTACATTTTAAAAAGAATTTGAAACTCTACAAATTTAATCTCTGCTAGCAATTTCGTTGTGTTAAATACATTTCAAATGGAAATTAAACTCTACGAAATTAAACATATACTAGCAATATTGATGTCTAAGTGCATTTAGAATGGAATTTAAACTCTATAAAATCGTTGTCATACATATATTAATTTCATTGTCCATTCAATGTATAAATTAAGTGTCCATTCAATATATATATTAAGTGTATAAAATCGCTATCATACATATATTAAATTCGTTGTCCAACAAACAATGACATCTAAGAATGGTATTGCAGTCTAATAATATATCGCTAACTAATATTGATATCTATCGATATATGATAATGATATTGCTATTTAATAATGATATTGGTGTCTAACACATCTAATAATGATATCGCTATATGATAATGATATTGTTGTCTAACAAATTTAACAATGATATCGCTATCTGATAATGATAATGAAATCATGGAGTTAAAAATCACAGTGGTAAAATAGCAGTGGTCACAATGTAGTGGTAAGGATATCATGTTGAAATCACAGGGTAAAGTCACCATGGTAAAATCGCAGGGGTAAATTCGTAATCAATATATATTAAAAACGTTGTTACTATATATTAAATAGCAGTCACTATATATTAAAATAGCAGACACTATATATTAAAATCGCAGTCAATATATTAAATCGAAGTCAATATATGTAAATCATGGTCAATATACCAAACCAAGCACTGGGATTTATCATTAAAATCACAGAGATTATTTCAATCAAAGCGTTGGGATTTATCATGAAAATCGCAGATATTATACCAAACAAAGTGTTGGGATTTATCATTAAAATAGCAGAGATTATACCAAACAAAGTGTTGGGATTTATCATTAAAATCGCAGAGATTATACCAATCAAGCGTTGGGTAATATGCCAAGAAATCGCAGAGATAATTGTCCACGAGAAAACGTAGAGATAAATCGATCAGAGATGAATCAAACAAAAACGCAGAGACTAATCAATCATAGATTAATCAAACAAAAACACAGAGATACTTAATCACAAGAAGGCGCAAAGACTAATCATTCGTCAATAGATCAATCAAAAGTGCACAGATACTCATTCACAAGAAGGCGCAAAGATTAGAGATTAATCATAAGAGAAAAACGCAAAGATAAGTAAGGGATAGATAGTTGGGCGAAAATTTATCCTTCACTTATTATCCATGCATACGAAGGCGGGGAATTTAAATATCAGTCTTAAACACAGAATTGAAGACAATCGATTAGGCTCCTGGCCGACTACTCAGGCACAGACTAATAACTTAAGAATAAGGGACAAAAGATAAAAACACATTTTTTCCTCGTATTAAATCAATAAAAACAAACGTAGAGAAGTAATTGCAATCAGAGTTTGGGTTTTCCATGGGAATCAATTCAACATATAGCGAGCATAAGGCTTGGATGACTTTAAGTTCTCTGATCAAAACGTTGGGCTCATCAAGACAAATTGCAGAAAGATAAAATGAAATCTATGGATAGTGTTACATTGATTAAACATTAACTTTAACACAGTAGAAGTACATTATTGAAGGCACAAGAAAATATTTAAACTACCATTCAATACAAATATACACATGCATACCGTAGCCAAATGTGAAATCTCTAAATCGTTATCCCATGCGCTTTCCATCCATCTCTCGCTTGTCGACCGATGTGACCTCACCGGTATCTCCCAGCCAATGTTAGGGGTACTCTTCTTCCCTCTAAGACCCCCAAACCACAAAGGGGCCACGAACACAATATTGGATATGCTAGCACCCAGCTCGCCTCGCAAGATCGAGCTACCACTCGTTACCTGAGCTGGGTATCCCAACTCCCACAAGAGAAAGTTCAGTCAAGATAAAATTTCAGCAGTGTAATGTTGCGCCAAAAGATGAGATCCATACTCCTCCTCCTCCATCCTTTTTGTAGAGTTTTCAAGTAATTAGTTTCCCAAATTCTCATTAAATTCATTTTTCAATTAATTAATTTCGAAAAACCTCGTTCGTATACATGTCGCTCGATCCCCTAGTTGCACCAGAAAATCAATTTTATTAATTAATTAAATGTTTCTATTTCCCTCATCCACCTAAGAGAATTCCTAAAACGCTCCTCGGTGTTCCAAAATTCCCTTAGACTTCTTAAATGAATTACGCCTTACTTAATTCCTAGTTGAGTTCATAATTAGAAAGCTCCAAAGGCAAGATTCCTTACTAAGTTAGACATTCATCTTTTTTCTTTACGTTTCCCTTTTTCTTTAAGTTTCCTATTTCTTTTAAGTTTCCACTTTTTTCATTTTTAACTAAAAATCAATTTAGCAAGTGTAGATAAAACAACCCTTTACCCTTTTTCCTTTTTAATTAAAAATTAATTTAGAAAGTGTAGATAAAAACAACCATTTACCCTCTTTTCTTTTTAACTAAAAATTAAATTAGCAAATGTAGATAAAAACAACCATTACCCTTTTTTAAAAATTTAATCCACCGTTATAATTTTGACTTTAATAGATAAGTTGGAATTTGTTACCCCCCTTCTTGTTACATGTTTATTTATTATTTTTTTATGACCACATGTTCTACTTATACCTAAGTTTTAATTTCACTAGGTTGGGCGACATTTTTTTTTTTAGGAAAAAATGGTTTTAAACCTTACTTATCACATCATTCATTTTAAGGCCAACTGGGTTTATTCACTTATCAGTTAAAATAGCGATGTGCCCTTCAGGATGCACTACATGCTCCAAGGGTGTCACTCACCTCTTTTTGTTTTCCTCGCCTGACATGCCCTTCAATATGCACTACGTGCTCCAAGGGGGCCACTCGCCTCTTGACTAAATTTGGTAGACGTCAAACCCCTGGAGTCAATACTCCGCTAGGTGATATTGTGGGAGACTAAGGGACTCTAATGAATAAGGCCCTTGCCTTATTTTGCGCCCCTTAGAATCATCATGAGTGACTATCACAGTCTTCCCTCATGGCATAGTGGGTCTTCTCGAACTAGGTAATCGTTAACCTACAGTTCGAGCCACGGTGGGAGTGCTAGTAGGTTGTGGCAGGGTTGCTTCCACACCTCTCCCTCAAAGTCTCTGGTTGTCGTGCGTGACCCCTCTACTCCACATGTGAGTTTGGTCGGCAAGCTATCGTCAGCCTGCATCCATCAACGAATCATGTCAACAATAATAATCAATCATCGTAACATCTAATCATATGTACATATGTCACATCAAAAACATTCAAACCCCAATATTCCACTCCCTAACTCGATCCGGAGTCCAAGGGGTTTCATCGATGCCTCTGCATCCTCAATGTCTAAAGTCCTACACACTCAGGAGAACCCAGTCAATAGCACTTGTCTATGTGAATGCAACAAAATGGCATATCATCAAATCCATAATATCTCATAACCATAATCAAAATGACCAATAGTATAATAACCTGGATCACTTGCAAGCAAGTGTCCTCAAAGAATAAGTTCGCTCAGTGTGCACAGGAGCGGGATGATACATACACCCCCTCTTGGTTTAAACTTCGTCCCAAAGTTTCAAAGTATATAAGTGTCGAAATAAAGTGTATCACAGTATCATAATTCTATCTATCAAACAAAAATGGAAATTGTTGGCGCATATCATATGCATCCTCCCAGGTTGTCGAGTGTGGACTATAATTGTCCCATTGGACCTTGACCTGATCTATTGTTCAACACTGTAGCTATCAAATGTGATGGTCCAGAATGAGGATTGGCTCTACCGTGAGCGCACCCTCGTCAGATACTTGTAAGGAACTCATGTCAATAACATGTGTAGGATCACTAATAAAATGTCTCAAAACATATACATGAAAAACATCGTGCATACGCCTCAAAGAATCAGGCAAGGCTAGTCGATAGGTCACGGGCCCCTTCTTTTCCAGAATCTCGAAAGGTCCCACAAACCTAGGAGAGAGTTTAGCACCCTTTCCAAATTTGATCGAACTCTTATGTCGTTTCACCTGCAAGAAGACGCGATCGCCAACTTCGTAACTGCAGTCGACACGATGCGCATCGGCATAACTCTTATATCGATCATGTGCTTCCTTGATCCTTTGTATTATTGTTTTCATTTGATATTCCATTTCTTGGATCGCTTATGGTCCCACCAGGACCCTATCCTCAAGCCGATCCCAAATAAAAGGGGTCTGACATGGTCGCCCGTAAAGAAACTCGAAATGTGCCATCTTAATGGTGCTTTGATAATTGTTGTTATATCTGAATTCTACTAGTGGTAAGAATTCCTCCCAACACTTATGTTGGTCCATCCCATACATGCACAACATATCCTCTAAGTTTTGGTTTGTTCGTTTGGTATGCCCGTTTGTCTCCAAGTGATACGTGGTACTAAATTTAAGTTGGGTTCCCAAGGCCTCTTGGAAACTAGTCCAAAATAGTCCAATAAACATCGATCCTCGATCGGATATAATCCTCTTATACAAGCCATGAAGCCTGACAATCTCACTGATGAAAACTCTAGCTATGTCAGGTGCATGATACGTCATATGCACAGGAATAAAATGATCACTCTTCGTCAGAGTATCGACTACCACAAAAATCGAGTCGTGTCTCCTTACCATCAGTGGTAATCCAACAATGAAATCCATCGAAATGACCTACCATTTTGATTCTGGAATAGCGTGTGGTTGTAGTAGTCCTGTCGGATGTCTATGCTCAGCCTTCACCTATTGACATTCTAGACATCTAGCCACGTAGTTGACTATGTTTGCCTTCATTCATTTCAAGAAAAATAAGGGTTTAAGGTATGCCCTCATCTTCGTGACTCCAGGATGAGCCATGTACACTTCTCTGTGAGCCTCGTTTAGGATCAAACTCCTCAACTAGTCGTTGAGCAGTACGTAAATTCGACTTCTAAATCTCAATAATCCGTCATTTTCCATAGTAAATCCTTCAAATTTTGGTACCATCATTTTTGTTTTGTCCGATAAAATTCTTGACCTCCTTGTACCAGTCATCGTCGTGCTATAAAGTTAGAATATTTTCACGTAGATTCCTCTGAAGAGGCATCATCGAAAAGATGCGTGGTCTCTAACTCAATGCATCCACCACTCTGTTCATTTTCCCTTTTATGTAAGTAATCTTGAAATCATACTTGCTAAGAAATTTCGACCAACGTCGTTGTCGCGCGTTCAAGTCGCTTTGCGTAAAGATGTGTTGTAGTCCACAGTGGTCCATTTTTAGTTTGAATTTTTGTCTAATAAGGTAATTTCTCCAAACTCTCAAGGCATAAACAATGGCTAACAAATCCAAATCGTGCATCACATAGTTCTCCTCATGCCTTCTCAACTTCCTTGAGATGTAAGAGATCACTCGATCGTCTTGCATCAAGACTCCACCTAATCCTTCCTTGGATGCATCAGTGCATACCAAGAAGTCCATGTCCATGTCAGGGACCTTTAGTATTGGTGCTATCATCAACATCTCCTTGAGCCTCTGAAATTCCTCCACGCATTTCTCGGTCCAAACAAACTTCTTGTTCTTCTTCTGCAATTCCGTAATAAGATTTGTTATCTTCGAAAAAACCTCGATGAACCGTCAATAGTATCCCGCTAAACCAACGAATTTACTCACTTCGGGGACATTTGTCAGCCCAGGCTATTCCATAATAGACTCGACCTTTGATGGATCCACGGAGATACCTTCGTTGGAGATGGCATGCCTTAAGTAGTGAATCTTCAATTGATAAAATGAGCATTTAGACAATTTCCCAAACAATTTTTTCTTACGCGGACATGGTAGTACCAAGCGCAGGTGCTCTCCATGCTCCTCCATCGTCCAAGAGTAAATCAAAATATTTTCAATGAATACTTGGATGAACTTGTCCAAGTACTCGCGAAACACCCTGTTCATCAAACTCATAAATACCCCTGGGGCGTTCGTCAATCCAAACGGTAGAATAGTAAACTCGTAATGTCCAAAACTCATCTTAAAGGTGGTCTTAGGGATGTCGTCCTCTTTGATCTGTAACTGGTGATACCCTGATCTCAAGTCGATCTTTGAAAACATTGTCACGCCTTTCATATAATCGAACAGATCATCAATTCTTGGAAAAGGGTGTTGATTCTTGATCATTGCCTTCTTCAACTGATGGTAGTCAATCCAGAGTCTCCACAACCCATCCTTCTTTCATATGAAAATAATAGGTGCACCCCATGGTGACACAATTGGACGTATAAGTCCTAGGTTCAGCAACTCCTTTAGTAGCATTTTCAATTCCTGTAACTCTGGGGTCAACATCCGATAAGGCGTTCTTGCTATTGGTTCATTCCCCGCTTTTAGTTCTATGGTAAATTCCAATTCCCTCTCCGGTGGAATCCCAGGTAAATCCTCAGGGAAGACGTACGCAAACTCTCTCATCACCAGAAGGTGTTCTATACCTTCCGCTACTCCTTCTCGTTTAACGCAAGGATCGCATAAATCTTACATCACTTGTGAATTATCTTCTGTAGCTACAAGGAAGAGATGAACCTCAGGGAAACTCCCTGGTTCCAACCTATAATCACACATATTTTCCCCTCATCATTGACCAAGCTCAATTGTTTCGTCTTACATTTAAGTATTGCTTCATGCGATTCCAACCAGTCCATACTGATCACGATGTCATAAGATCCTAAGATCATGACGTATAGGTTTTATCTAGTGACAAACTCTCCCAGGTTAAGGCTACAGCCTGTAACCTTCCCACCAACCTTTTGTTTGGATCTAGAAGCCATTTCTACAAAACTAAACTCATCTTGTTCGACTGCCTTTACCTTAATTTTTTTTAGCATTGCCCCAGAAATGAAACTCTCTATAGCACCGTGATATATCAAAATACTAAGGGTCTGGTCAGCGATGGTACCTAACGTCTCAAGCATAGTCGATTGGTGCTCTGCCTGATTGTTATTGGATAAATCCGTAAGTGCGGACACAAACCGATCTCCCTAGATCCACCTGGATCTAGAACAAAGCACAACAGAATAATACTCTTTCCCTAGATATCGACTATTGAATGTACTAGGAGGCAAGAACAAAGGATATACCTTATTATCTCTTCCTATAGTCTTTGTTCCTCCTGCTTCGCTCCAATGCTCTTGTGCAGTCAAGACCAAGACAACACAAACCAACCAAAGTGAAGAAAGCACAATCTATTCAACAGTCAATCTATGTATATGATCAAGGAATTATACAATAAAGTGGAATTAGCTTTATGGGAAAGGGACATATTATTGTATCATATTGATGGAAAGTAAAGATTACAACCTGAGCCTTGATGTCGCAAACTTTCTTTCAATGGCCCTTGACTCTGACACACACACTTGTTCACTTGTATGAAGAAGATCAACCACCTTTGATAAACTTGTTGGAGTTCTTAGCTGTTGTAGCATCAGTCCTTCACACAATCCTTTTCACTAATTCTCCAATGAATCTCTTGCTTGTTTGCCTCTAACCTTTTCCATGAGAATCCCCTCAATATATAGGAGAGAATGAATTAGTTACTTGGATAAGAATGATCCCAAAATATTAGGAAATCCAGTACTTAGATAACCATTTGAATGCCATCTCATCCTTCTAGAAGATTCCCTTCTAGAAGTTTCTAGAATTCATCTTTTTCCCTTCTTTAGAAAGTGTTCGCACCCTAGCATTTATACACAGTGCGAACTTCTCGCAGTCTGGCTTAAGGCAGCCTGCAAGAATCATACATTCTCGTAGGCAAATGTATTGGCAGCCTGCGAACCTTCCTCAAAAATGATATTTTTGGAAAGAGAAGAAAGTAACTTTTCTCAGGAGAAAGTTCTAATGAAGAGCTTGAATACACCATCATCAATGCATCATCATGATGACCAAAATCATGTGTAACAGAATGCCCCCCAAAGTCTGAGATTAGAACCAGTGACAGTCGATAGACTTTGTAAGTTGCATGTGTGTGCCGAGAACCAAGAGCACATCTAATCGGAAACCTACGAACAACCAAGCATCTGCAGAATATCATATATATCAATTCTGAGGTAGGCATTCCCATACTCAGATCACAGACTGATGACATTATAGACATGGTTCATGGCCACCAATCATACATTGTGGATCCATGCCGTCAAAATATAGCATAGCCACCGGAATACACTGTGGATCTATGCGAGAAATTTCAAATCAAGACGACATAGCCACGAGACATACACAGTGGATCTATGTGTTGCAAACTATACATACTCCATTGCAACCTGGATCACAAAGATAATATCCAGGGTCTTCAATCTCGTCGTCCAAAGTATGAATCTAACCATGTGATTACATGTGTTGAAGTCGAACATGGTAGAAACCACTTGATTACCGGTCATTGATGAAACCATTAACAAGTGCGAGGGAAATCACCGATGATGTCAATGACTCCCAAGGTACTATAGTACAATCCATCAAGTGTGAATAAATGAGTTGATGTCAAACACCTGAAGGAATCTTTTGATCAGGGGTCAATGATGTAAACCCACTGTCGAAAGCGAGGAAACCTGCCATTGAGGCATGCAAGTTCCAAGGTACTAAATAATTTCTAATCTTGATTTCGGATAATGAGCTGAAGTCGACGGAACAAAACTCGTCACAGGAGGGCCTTAATGTATCCCTCGTCAATGACACAAAATGAGTAACAGAGTTTGAAGGTGAAACAGAGCATTTTTCAAATTGGACTAGACACAGGGAAGGCCGACATGGAGAGAATGGAAAACTGCAGATGGACGACTCAATATAGGTTTCAGGTGGACTTCTCTTGAACATATGAATGACACAACCAATGATTTGGAAGCATTGACTCAAAGACAACACAGGGAATGACCTTGAGAGACAAATGGATTTCCCAAACCGGCTGCAAATGATGAATAGGGGGTGTCATGTTCAAGAGCGACACTTACTTCCAATCAATACGAAGATGAAACATATCCCTTTTCCCAAATTTTCCCCCACCATTTCTGGCAAGTACCTCTTTATTTTTACGCAAGCTTGAAGAGGATCACATATGCTTGTTGATATAAGCTCATCTTTTGGACGAGTCCCTCGGAGTATTTTTAACGAACCCTAAGAAGGAGTGGTTCAGTCCCATCACGGGTCTGTCAATTTTTGTTTAACGAGTCCAGAGATAGAAAACTCGAAGGTTTTTCAATATTATAGAGTTTGGAAAAACACTTAAAAGAGAACTCTCTCAGTTCCTATTTCATATAATAGTCTAGACGAGACCGAAAAAGAGAGAAGTTATCACTCACCAGACGCGTACTTCAAATACTTTAGCAAGCGTGAAAATAGCAAGGTCGCTCGGCGATATTTTCATATTTAGAGAGTCTGAAAAGAGCTTAAAGAGAACTCCAGAGGGGTTCCTTTTTCGTATAACCTTGTTGAGCCCGAAAAAGTGATAAAACTATGCTCGATCATGTTCTCATATATTTACGAGTGTAAGAACAGACAAAAACGACACTCGAGGTTTTATGTAAAAACCCTAAAAAACAATCAAAAACACGCCATAATGAAGACAAATATGTCCATACCTTTGTGTTTAATTATCAATGTCATCACACCTGCAAGTCATCACACTCATATTGATATTAGGGATTAGGTTTAAGTAATAAATAAGCGTAAAAACCCAAAATGACATAGTAAAAAGTAAATTAAATGAGTAAATAAACATTGTTACCATATCATTTCACATTTCCACTATTAAGCTCCAAAACCCTCTTTTTACCCTCCGAATTTGGCGTCGATTTTCGGGAGCTACAGGAGATCATTTGACGAGCCGTCTGCTGCATTAAGGTAATCTCTTCATTCTTGACATTTTCATGGTTTAAATTTTGAATTTCATTGGTTAATTTTTTAGTTTCAAGTTGTTTTTTGAACCCTACATGCGCATAGGCGTTCTCGCAGGCAGCCCATACGGGACCTGCGAGAATGATGTGTTCTCGCAGGTGAGCCTTGAGCCACCTGCGAGGTGTTCGCACTGTGCAAATGAGGCACCTGCGAGAACCGCAGAATCCAAAAAAATTTAAAATATTTAGCCAATGAAAAAAGATCTAGATCATGATTAAAATCATTAATCTTCTTCTTATGTTCCTTGTGCAGATAAATAGCCACAACATAGTGCTTGAGTGGCGGGAAAGAGAACACAAAGAGGATAATTCAAATGCCGAGAATCATCCTCCCACCATAGAAGCATTGAGAGACTATGGGATTTTAAAATACTTTCGCATCCCGGGCATAAGGGCCCAAGTCAGACTACTAGAGTTCCTGGTCCGTATGTGGGACCCAGATCAGCAGGTTTTCAATGTAGTAGCTCATACTTTGTCTATAGACATTGAGGACATATACTTTTTGACTGGATTGTCCAGGCGCGGGTATTATGTCAGTCTGACCGGTAGTAGAGGTGGTGGGCTCAAGATGAGTGAATACTGTAATCAATACTGTGTACCAGAGGCTGAGAGGAAAAAGGGAAAAGTTGTTATATGGGGGGTACAAGACTTGACTCTCCGCATTATCATTTTTACCATAGCTCGGATGGCTGGGAGTTCTGCTCCTCATATGGCATTACAGAGCTACTTCCAGTACGCCATCGAGTGTACTGAACCTCAAGTATTCAATTGGGTGGATGATGTGCTTCGCAGTATCAAAAAACAATTAACCAAATGCAGGCGAGGTGAATTGAAACAATTTGGGTATGGTTCTTTGCTGGTATCCTTCTTCCTCGAGAGGGTCCCCGTATTTAAACTAAAGGTTGAGTGGGACTTCTTGGGTCCTAGGGATCCAAGAATGTTGAGATGGTGTCGGCTCATGGCCCGGCACGTGGCAGGACCCATCGTCAAGTACGACAATATTTTCTTTGACTGGCTGCAAAACCAGATGTTGATGGTCGATGACTATGCTTATACCGGGTTGGATTTCCGAGGAGATCTGGATTTAGCACTGCCTGAGGACGCTCAGTGGGGATACCTCGGTAAGAATTTCACGCATTTTCTCTTTTTAAATGCTTTTGAATTTTTATCATATTCAAATGTTTTTGTTTTATATATTTATCCAAAGACTAACACAAAATGTTTGTTGATAACACAGATGTTGGACCGTATAGACCTCCTGGCACTTCTCCTATCCAGTGACGAGGAGAGGTAGCAGCAGCAGCACCACAGTATGCCAAATATTATCAGGTGGTGGAACAGAATTTAGAGGGCCTGACAGCAGACATTTCAGATATGACTCTGAAAGAGATTCCACGACGTGATCAGCGTCACACTGTAGGGGTATCCGCAGCTATGGGTCGACTGCTTCGTAGGGTAGCTAGGGCAGTCATGTGTTACGATGAACGTCATCCGTGACGTCACTTTGTAGAAGCTATAAGCTTCAAATTTTGATATTTTGGTCTTCGGACAAACTTTTTGTAAAAAACAAACTCTTTTGATTGTTATATATACAAATGGCTTCTATCGGTTTACTTTATATTGTGTGAATTTTAATGTGTTTGATTTATAAATGGTTCAAATGTCTTTCTAATACATAATTAGCCAATGCATCTGTTAATGTATTAAGACATCTAGGAATATGTTGATATTCTATGTGATCAAAATAACGTTCTAAGAGGCGAATTCGCAAATACACCCGTAACAAAGTAGGACTTCGAATAGAATAGATATTACTTAGCTGTAGTACTACAAGCTGCGAGTCAAGTCGCACAACCAAGTGACGAATTCCAAGTGAGATAGCATCAACCAATAATTCAATGACGACGTTATACTCTGTAATGTTATTGGTTGCACGGCCAAGGCATACACCTCGCAAAGATACAAGTTCGTTTGTTGGGGCATAGATTGCCCAGGCAGTAGAAGCTAGGTTCTGAGTACTATGTCTAGCACCATCAGCGAAGCCAATATAGGGTAGTGAAGACTCTGACATCTGGCAATCAAACACAACGTTACATAAGGGTAGAGACCAGATAACGTCAAAAGCAAACTAAAGTAACACACACAAAGTATGATACATAAAAATACAAGTACTTGTGCACAAATGAATTATGAATAGTACTTCTTCAAGTACAACCCATTCCTGGGTTCACTCAAAGGGATACCATCGTAATCGACCAGCTCATATGCTCCTTTTTCCAAAACTCGGTGAACAATATAAGGACCTCGCCACATTGGTTCGAATTTCCTAGCTCCTAATGCATATTGATCATGTTCATAAAGAAGAATGAGATCACCTTCAGAGAAAACGTGAGGCTTGACATGCTTATCATATTGTGCCTTGACACGTTTCTTCTGGGCTTCTATTACTAGAGTGGCGTCACGTCGAGTTTCATCTAATCGCATCAAATACAATAGACGTTCTTCTTCAACAGAAGTATTGGGTAAGAGTTCGACAGCTAGCTTCAGAGAAGGTATCTCACATTCTATAGGAAGAATGGCTTCCACACCATAAACCAATCGAAAAGGCGTAAACCCTGTAGCGGATTTGATAGATGTTCGATATGCCCACAATGCCGAAAATAACATCGTGTGCCAACTTGTTTTATGAATTCCTATCATTCGTCGAAGCATAGTTATAAGAACTTTGTTGATTGCTTGGACCTGGCCATTAGCTTGCGGATAATAGGGTGTTGAGTTATCATGACGAAGACCCAACTTTTCCGTAAGTTCTGACATCATAAAATTCCTAAAATGACTACCGTGATCAGTAACGATAGCTTGGGGAACACCAAAACGAGATATGTCATGGTTAAAAAGAAATAACGCTACAGTCTTTCCAATATTATCGAATGTTGGCATCGCCTCGGCCCATTTTGTAAAGTAATCAACAGCTACAATGATGTAACCATGCCCCCCGGCCGAGTGAGGGTGACATGTCATGAAATCAATGCCCCATTTTGCAAAAGGACCAACTGAGACCACAGGATGAAGAGGAGCAGGATGTGATCGGATTTTCTGATTGTAGGTCTGGCAGGCATGGCATTTCTGAATGGCAATAATGCAATCGTTGAACAAGGAAGGCCAAAAATAACCTGCGTGTAAGATCTTATGGGCAGTAGCATACCCATACATATGACCACCACATGCTCTGGAATGGCAGTCATTCAGAGCTTTCTCGGCTTCGTCAAATGTCAGACAACGTCGAAAAACAGAGTCAATGCCCGGACGGTAAAGAGTATCCCTGAGGATAATGTATTGATGTGCTTGATAATGGATGCGACGTCGTTCAGTACTAGAAAAAGCAGGCCGGAAAGTCTGGGTTTGGAGATATATAATGGTATCCCCATACCAAAGATCATCAGTACTAATTAGGAAAAGAGATTCATCGGGTAATGAATCTACTGCTATATTTTCTGTGGCAGAGTGAGGAAAATCGCATATCAACTCAGCAAAAACTAAGGATTTCTTAGACGTGGCGCGATCGAATTCCAAGTCAAACTCCTGGAGTATGACAATCCATTTGGAGTATTTTCCCCCTAGCAATTGACGGGTCAAAATTTGTTTCATAGGGTTGGAATGAGAAATCACTGTAGTTTTCTGTGAGAGGATATAATGCCGGAAGTGTTGGACGGCTTGAATGGCAGCCAAGGCCAGTTTCTCAACATGTTGATACTTGATTTCAGTTGATGTGAGACTTCAACTCAAGTAATAAACAACATGCTCGTCGCCCTTATCATCCTCTTGTACTAGGACCATGCCAATAGTATACTCCGAGGCAGCAAAATAAATAAAATAGTCACGACTATAATCAGGAGGAAAGAGAAGCGGAGCTCACGTGAGGAACAACTTCAAAGCTTCAAAAGCATTGTTGGCAACGGTATCCCAAATGAACTCGGAATCCTTCTTTAGTAGTCACATAAAACCACGAGTAATCTCGGCATAATTAGGGATGAAACGACGAAGAAAGTTTGCTTTCCCCTGCAAACTTTGCAACTGGCACAGTGTAGAAGGAGGAGGGAGATTAAGAATCACCTCGACCTTAAGTGGATCCACCCTTATCCCTTGACGTGAAACAATAAATCCTAGAAGACGGCCGGATTCTACGCAAAAAACGCATTTATGAGGATTTAAACGAATACAATAGAACCGACAACGAATGAAAATGGCTCAGAGATGTGTGGGGTGATCGACTCGACGCATAGAATGAGCGGGTAAATCATCCAAATAGGGTTGAACGATATGCTTTATATCATGAAAAGCATAAGACATAGCACGTTGAAACGTTGCGCCAGCGTTCTTAAGACCGAAGGGGAGTTTCCTATAGGCAAAAGTACCCCAAGGACATATAAAAGCAGTTTTATGTTGGTCCTCAGGAGCGATGTTAATTTGATTATAGCCGGAGAAACCATCCATGAGAGAGAAGATTTCACTTCCGGCACAGTCATCGACAATCTGGTCGACGAAAGGGGTTGGAAAGTTGTCTTTTGGACAGGCTTTGTTAATATCCCTATAATCAACACATACACGAATATTTCCCCCTTTCTTATCAATTGGAACAGGGTTAGAAACCTATTATGTCAAAGCCACCGGATAAATAAAGTCGGCTTTGAGAAGTTTTTCAACCTCAAGCTTAATAGTCACTGCTTTACGTGAGTGTACTGGACGTAGGCGCTGCCGGACAGGTTTAGCTCCAGGGTATGTCTTTATCTCATGTACAACAATTGCAGAGTCGATACCTGGCATCTCTTCATAACTCTAGGTGAAAATGTCACGAAATTCTTTGAACAGAGACATATAGGTGACAATTTCATCGGGAGAACACGAAGCTCCAATATGAACATTTTCGACGATCCCAGTTTTAACGGATATGTCAATGGGAATCGTGGGAGAGATATTATTGAGGTTCCCTTCAGCAAACACATCGTGTGAAGTCGCAGGAACCGTGGAAATGACAACAACAGTCAACGAAGTCGAAATCTGTTGGTAGTTCTCGAGAGTGTGTTGTTCCAGAAAGAGTATGGAACGATGATGCCCATCGTCCCAAGGGGTGTCTTCCATGACGGACATGATCATCTTGTCAATGGGAAAGATAACAAGGAAAGGATCGGGAGACAACTCATCAAGAGAGGAGGTAGATGGTGTTGCCGATTGAATGGCCTGATATGCAGAATCAACCGGACTTAACGGCATGACGTCGCCGAAACGAGTGTGGTCTCCAGGGTCAGGGACAATCCAAGGGTCATGTGACGCAGGAAGTTCGTGAGGCACGGTGGAGATCATGTTGATAGAATCAGAGATCATGTTGATAGAATCAACTGACGGGCATGGAACATCGGGCAGAGGAATGGGGAAAGTACCCATTAACGAGGAGTCCTTTAAAAGGCCTACACCGACATTCTCATAACCCGGCGGGGCTTTAGCAATAAATGGCACGTTGCCAGTACGAGTATCGGAATTGAAGAAGGCAATTTGGTCAAGGGTAACAATCTTTGCTTGATGAGGAAAATGTACTACACGAAAAAGTGTTGACACAACTGCGCGCATGGAATCGATCCAGCTACGGCCAAGTAAAAGATTATAATCAAGGGGAGCGTCAAAGACTTCCACTTCCACTTGGATCGTCTTACCTTCTAGTGTGATAGGCAATGAAGGAAGAACACCATAAGGCTTAAAACCAGAGCCATTGAAGGCTTTCAGAGTGTTTTGTGATTCAGTCAAGGGAGGAGAGCCAATGGATTTCCAACAAGCAAAAGACATTACACACATTGAGGCACCCTCGTCGATAACAGTTCGGCAAATGTTCTTGTCAGAGACAACAACTTGTATCTAGAACACGAGTTGCAGGGGTAACCGTGGAATGTGATCATCCAAGTCAAAGACTATTAAATTTGTATCTGTGGGGTCAATTCCACCTATAGCTTTCAACAGTGCCTTCCGTTGTGCAGGACAAGACTGAAGGACTTCAAGGGCTGACATCGCTGAAAGTGCCTAGGCCAGATCTTCAACAATACTGTAGTTCTGGGCCGCACGAGCATGAGGATTGAAAGCCGATTTCTTAACGATACCTTTAGGGGGTGGTCGTAGAACTGTATCAAGGCTCGGTCGTTCGAGATGAAGAGGACCGTTGGTAGGTGGAGTCGGTGGAGAGGGTTGTACCAAAGCAGGAGGTAAATCGTCAACCTTCTCTTTACACGGATTATAATCTTTGGCTCTAGTCGTGAGTGCAACGTTATTTGGCTTAGAATCACCAGTACACATCAAAACATATGATGTGGTAGAAGTAGATGGTTGGTCATGGATGACCAACTGAGCCTGTTGTTGAGACGGGAAGGGTTGGGACAAGACTGTCTGGGTAGATGGTTTGGACGTTCCTTGAAGGAACTTAGTGACCTCGGCACGTCGTGGAAAATCCTTCGTGTAGTGATCGTCACCACAGATAAGGCAAGGGTAACGGGGTTTGCGCTTATCCCATTCTTCAACAGGGGTGTTTTTAGGCTGCTCTGTTTGATTATTATTTTTGCTCTCCTTATTCTTGCCTCTCCCCTTTTTTGATTTATTTTTACCGGTCGGAGTAGATTGAACAGCGTTCACCTCAGAAGTTTTATCGGTGGAAGTGGCAAGAGACGGAGCATTTTGTACATTAGAAGAAGCAGACTTAGGATTGGTGCTTGAAACAGAATGTGATTGGGCTTGGGCAGTACCAATCACACCGTCAGCTGCATGTGAAGCAACTGGAGTAGTTGAAGTGATGGATGTACCAGGACGAGGTAACTCAGGTAATAAATCATAAAGTGTTCCCTTTTGTGAATAAACGAGATCAAGATATTGAGCACGACTTATAGCCTGCTCTTCTGTGAAAACGCCACCCATGGCAATGTCCTTACCAATTTCGTTCACAAAGGATTTTGTAAACCATTCGGCCAGTAACTGATCAGGGAGTTCAAGTTTAATGAGACGTCGTCTCCTTCTCCACTCATGGATATGATCAGATATATGAGTGCCTTTAGTTTGTTTGAAGGAAGTCAAAATCTTAGTCCCAGTATCATAACGGATCGGTAACTGGTAATGTGTAAGGAAATCCATAGCTAGGGTGTTGAAATCAGAGAAGAAACCTCGTGGTAATTCAATATACCACTTCGCAGCAGAACCGGTAAGGGTTCGTTGAAAAAGACATAGACGAATAGAGTCATCCATCAATGAGTTGGATGAACACCATAGGTGAAAATTCATCACGTGATTGTTCGGGTCCTCTCCCTCTTTGCCATCGAATTTAGGAATATCTGATGGAAGCTTAGCTGGAATAGCAAGCCATTGGGGAGAGTGACGAATAGGATCATTGAGAATTCTAGACAAATATGGAAAATCCAAAGTAGAAAGGAAAGGAAATTGTCGATTTACCTGCGGATACTGGTGACTTTGGGGTGGAAGCTCTGTCGGCAAACCAGTAGGACCGTACGCAGTCTGTCCATAGTGGGAAGATCCCGGCTGATTCGATGGTGGTTGGAGAGGATAGTAACTCCGAGGATTGTAACCTTGAGTTTGATTAGGGACCTGGGTTTGAGCATTCGGACCTTGACCCCAAATAGGATTGGGTATACCGGGATAAGGTTGGCCTATAGTAGGGGTAGGTTGTTTCCCCCCAATCGCTTGAGGAAGATTTTGTATCATCTGATTCCAATACTGGGCCAAAGCAGGAGGTATATTTTGTCCAAAAGGTGGGGTTGGTCCCCCTATCGTTGGTGGAGTTCCAACCGGAAGTTGTGTGCCAATCGTAGGTTATGTAGTAAGCGAATTATGTCCGGTAAGAGGAAATGGAATCGTACCACCTTTTCAACCAACGGGAATCTGCAAGTTAGGGGTAATGTACGGTATAGTGCCACTAGGATTAGGATTGCCAGGGGGAAATTAAGGGAGCGTCGGAATAAAACCGGGAATAGGATGCCCAGAAGGACCACCAGGAGTACCAGATGAGGTTTGCGGAGGTGTTGGAACAGAAGCATTCAACAAAGAATTCAACGCATGGTATCCGTGGGGTAGTGTCAGAATGACATCAGGCATTCGTTGGGTATTGATAGGACCAAGACTAGCTGTAGTAATCTCGGTTGGGACACTCGTAGTATTCGCAATATGGGCCATCTTGTCAGGGAGAAAAAAGTGATATGTGGTAGTCACTGGTATAGTCTCTGTCTCAGTAAGCACCGGAGGGTTGATTGCGTAGACTATAGGTGACTCAGTACCAAAAAGGACCCTTCGGAAATTACCTGACCAAAAAGGATATTGGCCTTCTTCCCCGAGAAAAGGCCCAACGGCTGATTCAGAAGATGTGACAATTGTTTCTTCGGAAGGATTTAATCGCACAAAAGGTCGTTCACCACGGCGAATGCGATAGTCCTCTCTAGTATTGGTAATTCGAAAAGGTTCTAGAGATTCAGTTGATTCTACTTGTGGTGTGGTGACAACTGGGACTTCACTTGTGTCCACATGTGGTGGGGTAACAACTGGGACTTCACTCTGGTGAGGAGAGCCCTCAGGTGTACCAGTAGTCAAGGGTTGAGAATCGTCCAGATGTTCTGGAGATAAACCTTGCATCCTATGTGAACGTCGTGGGGGAGCAATTGTAAACAAGTGACAAGCTCCACGAAGAAATTCTTAGGGTCAACTTCGAGAAACAAACAACACGCACTAGTAAAAAAAATCTAGGAAGCAATCACCAGGCAAACAAGACCTTCTAATTTCGAAGCCACTAGTTGGTGATGAAATCCAACGTCGCAACAACGAGACGAGAAGGGGCGGGGCTATGGTGGAAAAGTTACGCTGACGACCTGCTTAACAGACTTACACCCTGGTGCAAGCTCCCACACATAATCGTGGGTATACCCTCCAAGGAGCCCGAGTGAGTTTGGTCAACGTCAATTCCAGGTACCGTGAAGACTTTCCCCTCCACAGTCACCTTGGGTAAGAACCTAGAAAGATAGGTCACTAAGATCACCACCAACAACAGTAAAACCTGGGGGAACAGTCGACAGTCTGATCCACACGCAAGGGCAAGGTATCTGGCCCGAAATCAACTCAAAAGGCTTCCACTCATCATTGTGGGTATACCTCTGAGTGACCCCCGTAATACGTGCAATCTCTACACTGATGTCAACAAAGCAGGGTGAGTAACTCCGCCAACACCAATGCAACCTAGTGCTTGACCCTTGTGTTAGAAGGGCTTCCCGGGACAATATGTTGCAAATGGAATTTAACGCTCCCTAACTCAAGATGCTATTGTGTGTTTTGAGCTTTTGGAGAGTGTATCTCTCTTCCTACTCCAAAGCACTAGCCTAGCTAAATGTTGGTGTAAAAGAGCCCTAGAAAAGAGTTACTAGATAAATTTTATGATTACACAATGTTTTTAAGAGCTGTTGTTTACTCAAAGTTAACGGAAGTGAAACTTATGTTGTATGACTCTAACCCAAACAATGCAAGGATGAGAATGAAATGTATCACTTTTCGTTCGATGAATCCTATGTATGGGAGAGAGAGAAAAATTTCTAAATCAACCCGGAACTACAATGTACAATTTCTTTTCAAATGTCAATGCAAACAATCACTTATTAAATGAAAAGTCTCTATGTGTCTCTTTTTCAAATACTTCAACAATCGCAAGAAATTTTGATTTTCAATGTTTTGTAAATGACAAAAACAATTTGATGAAAGAAAAACTTTGTGTTCACTTTTCAACAAGAACCCTCACTATACCAATGAGAGAGCAGAAAATCAAATCATAAAGACTCAAGCAATAACAACCCAATCAACTCTTTCAATGAAAGCAAAAAATAAAAAGCAAACCAAATAGTCTTCTCAATGCAAACGAAAAAGTTCTTTCAAACCAGTAAGCAAATGAGAAAAACCAAGTACTCAACTTTCAACCAATCATTGGTTCTCAACTAATCAAGCACACGCAGAATCTGAAGTCAGAGAGAATGGTTTTGCCAAGAAGAGTCAAGAAATGAAAGTCAAGACACAAGGGACAAGAAAAACCTTGAAACCCTAAAACTGTTCACACATGCAAACTAAAGCAAGAAATATATCAATCAATGGTCCAGGAAACTCATAAGAGGTAATTCAACTGATCTGAACAGTTAGAAAAACCAAAACTTAATTTCAAAATTTTGAAAAAACATGTTCCCAGGTAAGCAATATTACACAGTGCGAGAATATATGATTCTCGCAGGTGACCTTTTAGCAAGGTGCGATAACCTCGCACTGAAACCTATGTGCAGGGTGCGAACCTTCCTAATTCTCACAGGATGCAATGAGGTGCAGTGCGAGAATCACTGAACATATCCAAAAATTTGAAAAATGAAGTAAAATTCAAAAAGGCTTCTAGACTCAGAAGGTCTATCAGGATATCCTAAAGACTCAGAGATTGATAGGACAAGAGAAAAGTGAAACCAGAGCAAATGGCCACAGAAAAATACAAAAAGCCACAAAGAAAATGGGATTTTTCCCCAGTGGAGTCGCCAATTTTGTTATTGGATAAATCCGTAAGTGTGGACACAAACCTATCTCCCTAGATCCACCTGGATCTAGAACAAAGCACGACAGAATAATACTCTTTCCCTAGATTTCGAATATTGAATTTACTAGGAGGCAAGAACAAAGGACATACCTTATGATCGCTTCCTATAGTCTTTGTTCCTCCTGCTTCACTCTAATGCTCTTGTGCAGTCAAGACCAAGACAACACAAACCAACCAAAGTGAAGAAAGCACAATCTATTCAACAATCAATCTATGTATATGATCAAGGAGTTATACAATAAAGTGGAATTAGCTTTATGGGAAAGGGACATAGTACTGTATCATATTGATGGAAAGTAAAGATTATAACCTGAGCCTTGATGTCGCAAACTTCCTTTCAATGGCCCTTGACTCTAACACACACACTTGCTCACTTGTATGAAGAAGATCAACCACCTTTGATAAACTTGTTGGAGTTCTTAGTTGTTGTAGCATCAGTCCTTCACACAATCCTTTTCACTAATTCTCCAATGAATCTCTTGTTTGTTTGCCTCTAACCTTTTCCATGAGAATCCCCTCAATATATAGGAGAGAATGAATTAGTTACTTGGATAAGAATGATCTCAAAATATCAGGAAATCCAGTACTTAGATAACCATTTGAATGCCATCTCATCCTTCTAGAAGATTCCCTTCTAGAAGTTTCTAGAATTCATCTTTTTCCTTTCTTTAGAAAGTGTTCGCACCCTAGCAGTTATACACAGTGTGAACTTCTCGCAGTCTGGCTTAAGGAAGCCTACGAGAATCATACATTCTCACAGGAAAATGTATTGGCAGCCTGCGAACCTTCCTCAAAAATGATATTTTTGGAAAGAGAAGAAAGTAAATTTTCTCAGGAGAAAGTTCTAATGAAGAGCCTGAGTACACCATCATCAATGCATCATCATGACAACCAAAATCATGTGTAACAAAATTCCCCCCAAAGTCTGAGATTGGAACCAGTGACAGTCGATAGACTTTGTAAGCTGCATGTGTGTGCCAAGAACCACCAGCCCGGAATCCTAGTATGTTCTGTTGAACAGGCCTAAACTATTATTGCAGCGGTTGACATTGTTGTTGGTGTTGTGGTCCTTGGTAAGGTGTCTGCTGTTGAGGCACTAGTCGCCGAGGTGTAGTGAAAATGGATCCTCTATGGAAGCCAACATATCCTGGTGAGTGTCTAGCTGGTGTCCGACATTGTTGCACACCAGATGACACCTACCCTGCTGGTCTCGTTGGATTCCTGCTTTGAACCCCGCTGATAAGCTCCTCCTCTGCTATGAGGGCCTTCTGGATGGAATCATGCAAGGTTTGAGGCATTAGAATCCTAACCTTTGCACAAAGGCTGACATTAAGGCCAAACACGAACCTGTTGACCTTAATTTTCTCGGTATTTAGGTGCGGAGCATACCGAAGCAACTCCATAAAACAGGCATCGTACGGTCGCCTTGTCACAAAGTGTTGAACTTATTGAGATGATACTCAATGAATTCCTCTGATAGATACCTCTCTCAGAACCATTCCTCGAACAGTTCCCATGACACGTGTAATGTTCCCCCACCATCAACCCATGGTCAGGCCAACATTACTACGCGGAAAAACACTACTATAACATATTATGCATTCTTATGAAATACAATTGCTTAATTACAGTTAAACACATTGTAACCACATTAATATCGTTAGCATACATAATCCACGGCATTAAAAATAATTCACGAATACAGTGGAATACATGTAAACATTGTTAGAATCACAGACATGCATATTAAATTGAAATTATATGCATGTATATACTTATCTTTTAGACTTGATGTAATTCACCAACTGCGTGTAGACCTCCCACGAACCTCACAGCCTTAGACCGCATTGCTCATCACTCTCAGCAGTAGGCCACCCCCGAGCTGGGACTAAGCTCCACCAGATAGAGATTCCTAGGCTGGGCAAGGAATACAGGAAGACACACAGTCATAGGAGAAGGATTCTCTCCCAGGAGCCACTTATGCCCACTTCCCACAGACTCTCATTCCCCACATGTCTGTCCCACACCAGGAGTATACACCTTCACTATCACCAAGACAATCCATCGGCTGCTAACCTCCCTTCCCTTGGGCTTCAGCAACAGACTGGACCGGAAGTCTCTGAGCTCTATGGAAGCTACAAGACTCCTTCCAAGAGTTCCCACTTCCTCTGCGCACTCTCTCACCTAGAGAGAGTCACTCACAAATTGGGTAACCTACCTCTTCAACAACAATCACCTCCCTTACACTGGCCAGCAAGCCACACACAGTCCAGCACTGCGTGGCCACAACAGTCAATTGGGAAAATGGGTATGGACACCCGAAATGGAAACGATCAGTGCTAAAGCATAGCATGGCTCTTCGATTACAGGATGCGTTAAGCTTTTCAGCAAGCAACATAGGATGCATGGATCAGCAATTACTGAACATTCAGTTCTCCCAACCAGCAATAAGGAACAGACTCACCTCTCTAGTTTCAGAGATGTGTAAGGTGTACAGAGGTTCAATCACGGAGGCCAAACGCGTACAGATGGAGGATGGAGGAATTGGAAGGTCGAACCCTGGATTCAGGTGATGGTTGGACAAATGCCCACCCAACTCCTACGCAACAATTGACGGGATGGAAAGAGAACCCAACACAACTCATTTCCTGGGTTAAATCATATGCGCCTAGGTCGACACATGTCGCCCATGAAGTTGCATGCATCCCTCCCCAGGAACTTAGGACAAAGCATAGATTTCCCATGGCTTTTCGGATAATATTAAAATATTATGCCCAAGGACTTAAGCCCCTAGTCTCCACACTTAGCCTCTCTTTCCAACCTTCTAGCCCCCAATCCCTTACCCAGGTTTTGTGGAAGCTTAGTCCCCCATCACTCATTCATCGTGGTCGGTCCACATGTAGAGATGTTTTGTATTAATACTGTGCATAATTACATGTACAAAAGTCAAGCTCCTGGCCTTCAACACTTAGGCTCCCTGGCCTAATAACACATAAGCCCACTAGCTTATATAACTTGGCTCACCAGCCTTATAAACTTGAATTACAGTTCATAAACAAGATTTATACTTCATAGACATGATTTACAGCAGGGCTCAGCCTTGGGGACATTACAATCCCCTCCCCTTATTTTTGCACTGTCCTCAGTGCAACTTTACACTGCATCTGCAAGATTTTCAAAATTTTCAAAAAGATGCGAGTACTCTACCCGCATAACATCTTCATGCTCCCATGTCGCTTCCTCGGGACCGTACCAGGTCCACTGGACCTTTACAAGCCCTATGGCTCGATTCTAGAGCTGTTTATTTTTTCTGTCCAATATGCGCACAGGATGCACTTGCAGGACACCTTCTTGTTCCACCTAGATCACATTCCAATCAATTACATGATTAGCATCAGGCATATACTTTTTAAGAAATGAAACATGAAACACATTATGTACAGGCATGGATGCATGTAATGCAAGCATACATGCAACTGGCCCAATCCTTTCCAGGATTTCAAATGGCCCACAAAATCTGGCTGCCAACTTGGCGCAACTTCCCAGCTTCAGGGAACTCATGTTAGCTTTCGCTTTCAGGAAAACATGATCACCCACTTTGAACTCTTTGTGGGTTCTATTCTTATCCGTATAACTTTTCTTCCTGTCCTAGGCAGCTTTCAAATTCTGCTTAATTTTTATCATTTGGTCCTCCATCTCCTTGAGGAACTTTGGCCCAACTATTGTTCTATCAGCTGGATTATCCCAGCTCACTGGAGTATTGCACTTTCTTCCATAAAGTGCTTCAAATGGGCTCATCTTCAACGATGCGTGATACCCATTGTTGTAGGTTAATTCTACCAAGTGTAGGTAGTCTTCCCATCTTGATGGTTTGTCCATCACATACATTCTCAGTATGTCTTATATTACTCTGTTCACCCTCTCTGTCTGTCCATCAGACTCAGGATGATAAGTTGTACTAAAGTTCAGATTCGTTCAAAATCCTTTGAACAATCCTTTCCAGAAATTCGAGGTGAATTTTGAGTCTCTGTCGGACACAATCGTTTTAGGAATTTTGTGCAATCGTGCCACTTCCTTTATGAAAATATCAGCAACATTTGCTACCTTGTGAGTAGTTTTCAGTTGAATAAAATGGGCAGCTTTTGTAAGCTTGTCCACCACCACCTTGATCGAATCATGCAGCTTGCCTGTTCGGGGAAATCCCGTAATAAAATCCATCGTTACTACTTCCCACTTCCACTCAGGAATGGGTAAAGGTTGCAGCAACCCTGCTGGGTGCTTATGCTCAACTTTAACTTTCTATCACTCCATACATCTAGCGATGTATTCAGTGATCTCTCTCTTCATACCCAGCCAAAAGTAATGGCTCTTGATCGCTACTACTTTTTTCTGATATCCAGGGTGCCCTGCATAAGGCACATTATGCATCTCCTACAAAATCATCTGTTTCAAGCACTGGACATTGGTACAAAAATTTTGCTCTTGTACAGCAGTATTCCATCTGTTTCCAATTTATAAATTTCCATATTTTGTGGCATCTTACCCTGTTGTAGCTTGGCTATCAATTCTCTTTACTGCAAATCTGCATTTCCAGCCTCTAGAATTATGCTTTTAATATCAGTCTGATACATGCTAATGGTTGTAGCATGTAATTCATGCACCCTCCTGTTGAGTGCATCAGCCACTTTATTCTCCTTTCCTTTGATATGCTTGATCTCAAATTCATACTCACACAGAAATTCTAGCCACCTACTTTGTCCAGTGTTTAGGGTTGGCTAATCAAACAAATATTTCAGACCGTTATGGTCTATTCTGAGTTCAAACCTCCTTCCCATGAGGTAATGCCTCCATTTATTTAGAGCATGAACTATGGCTGCCAACTCCAAGTCATGGGTTGCATAGTTCTTCTCGTGCTCTTTTAATTTCCTGGACTCATAATAGATTACGACTCTGTTCTGACTGAGGACCCCTCCCAGACCTTCTTTGCATGCATCAGTGCATACTATGAAATCTTCATTTGGATCTGCAATCCTCAGGATTGGAGCATTGGTTAACAACTGCTTCAATCACTGGAAACTTTCCTCACATCCCTCTGTCCAGTGAAACTGCTTCCCCTTTCTTTGCAAGGAAGTGATAGGGTGAGCTATCTTGGAAAACCATGTGATGAACCTTCTGTAATAACCAGCCAATCCCATGAAGGACCTAACTTATGTTACATTCCTTGGCGTTGACCATTCTCTAATGGCTTCAATCTTCTCAGGGTCTACCGCTATCCCATCCTTCGAGATAATATGTCCCAAGTAATGGATTCGCTCCTGATAAAACGAGCACTTTCTCAGCTTGGCATACAGTTGGTTCTCTCTTAGCACCTGCACACCATACTTAGATGTTGTTCGTGTTCTTCTTTGGTCCTGGAATACACCCGAATTTCATCTAGGAAGACAATGACAAACTTTTCTAGATAGTCCCTAAATACTCCATTCATCTAGCTCATAAAAAGAGCGGGTGCATTTGACAGTCCAAATGGCACCACTGTGAACTCGTAATGACCATACCTTGTTCTAAAGGCGATCTTGTTGATGTCTTCATCTTTTATTCTTACTTGGTGATATCCCGATCTTAGATCTATTTTTGAAAAGATCTTTCCATCCTTCAATTGATTAAAGAGATCATCAATCCTCGGCAGAGGATACTTGTTCTTCATCGTTACTTTGTTCAATTGCCTAAAATCGATGCACAATCTCAGTGTTCTATCCTTCTTCTTTACGAACAGGAACGGGGCACCCCAAGGTGACACGCTTGGGTGTATATACCCCTTCTTCAGAAGTTGTTCAAGCTGCAGCTGCAACTCTTTCAGTTCTGGCGCACTCATCCTGTACGGAGCCTTTGACACTGGAGCTGCTCCAGGCATCAAGTTCACAGAGAAATCGATATCCCTTTTCGGAGGTAGTCCAGGTACTTCCTGGAATACATCTTCGAACTCTTTAAGTACCTCATGATCCTCAATACTTGACACCTTATCCTTAGGCGTTTCCCCCACATGGACTGCAAATAATTGACAGCCTTTTCTGTAACACTTCTTCAGCTGCATTGTTGAGATTTCTCTAACAGTAACAGCTCTACGAATTCCTTGGACGACTCTCTGATTGCCTTGTTCATCTAATCAAGTGAATGCCTTGTTCTGACAGTCCAAGATGGCATGGTGCTGGTCCAACCAGTCCATCCCAATTAGACAGTCATAAGAGCCTAACGGCAGAATGTTCAAATCGGCCTTCGTGCTTAGTCCATTCATGTCTACAGGACAGGACTTGACTAACTCCGTGACTTTCCTCTTGGTTCCTGTAGCTAGCTACACTAACCAAGACTTTTCATGTTTTCTTCTTATCAAATGAAAACTTTCTAACACTCTAAGGTCTATATAACTATGGCTAGCCCCTGAATCAACTAAAATAGTAAATGGTTGGTTTTTTATCATACCTTCTACTTCAATCATGTGTGACTAATACTCATCTTGCTTGTTTTCCAGGGCTACGTAGATCCTTGGAATTCTACTGCCCATGTCCTCCACTGTTTCAGCTTGCTGAACATTGTGGAGAAATCTTACTTTATCATATCTGTGGGGGAAATCTCTGTACCTATGGTTTTCTTTACAGCCCCAACATTCCATAGGTGGAAGCCTTGACATTTTCCCACTCACTTCAACCTTCCTCGGCTCTCTGTCTTGCTTGAGTCACTCTCCTTTTCCAATTTTTTTTCTATTCTTTCCAAACTCTTCAACATCCTTAAGTTGAATTCACCCTGATTATCCCTGACTTTCATGAGTGTTCGGCTATCAGCTCGACGAGCCTAGGCATCTTTCTGCAATCTTTCAATGATTTTCATCATATGTCCTTCCTTATCCATATCTTTTCCTTGCCCATTAGAGTTTGATCCTTTGACTCCCGAGTTGACATTCCTTCCTTCTCTTTCGTTCTCTGAATTGGAGGCAATCTGCACCTCTTCCATTCTATACTCTCAATGACAACCCTATTCGGTTTTGGCACTTGCTAAGCTTCTGCAAACACATGTGCAGACAACAGGGATTTCTCAGGTCATCATTCTTAGAAAATTCCACACATTCAAAACCATTCCGATTTCAGAAAATGCTTCGACTTCACAAATTTTCTGAGTTCTGCTCGGCTTTGTAATTTTCGGGTGATAGCTCCCTCTTTCTTAGCCCCTACCCTCGTAACCAAAGGTCGTGACCAAATGCTAGACTACTAGGTCCTACTCAAGCTTTCGACCTTCGAAGAGTTTAAGGTACACACATCTATCTCCCAGAGTTTCGATTTACCGAATTCGTGTAAATTGGGTGGATCAATGGTCCACGTTTACCCAACATCCAACGGTTAAAATCCGCTATGGTTCTTCCGTCTTCGAAGATTTTGGGACTTCAAAACTTCGGGTTTCAGGTTTTCGGTAACCGAGAGTTCGAAATGTAGCGACCCAAACCACTGGTCACTCCATTCCCTGAACTCTGATACACGAGTTCTTGTACGAGATCCAATGATCCTCGATGATTTGGATCCAATGGTCCAGATCTTTTTGGAGTTTCATGAACTAGGAGTTCAGGATGAAGCGACTCCAAATCTCTTGTCACTTCAATCCCCGAATTCTGATACATGAGTTCTTGTACGAGATCCAACTATCATCGATGATTTGGATCTAACGGTCCAGATCTTTTCGGAGTTTCGTGAACCAAGAGTTCACGATGCAGCGACTCCAAATCTCTTGTCGCTTCAATCCTCGAATTCTGATATGGGAATTCATGTATGAGATCAACGGCTGTGAGCCTCCCCTGATCCGACGGTCCATATCTATCCTAAGATTACACCTGTCAAAGCTCTTCAGCCCTAACTTCCTCTCTAGTTGGCTGGATCTGATGGCTCACGGGATTTTGGCACTTCTTCCTAGAAGCACTCCACCGTCCAATTCTACCCTTGTTAATCTCTTTTGCGATTCGGGACTTGGAGTGACCAAGAATTTGGCCTGTGCTCCAAGTTCACAATCCCTGAATTCACAAAATGATCCAACGAATCAAACTAACCACGATCAACGACCCACGTTTATTCGAGATCCTAGGGTGGGGAGTTTCTCCATCCACTAACCACCTTGCAACTTCTGGCTATCTTACGGTCCTCGCGATTTCGCGAGTTCTCCATAGATAATTCTGACCATCCAACTCTGCTTCTCAAGGACTTCTGGCCAATGACTTGGTACCCTCCTTCTGAACTTTCATCTACTTGATCCAACGGTCCTGATTCCCCACGATATGATGACTCAGATCTCATCGGCATTTCGTGTATCGGGATTTCGTGTGTCATGAGGTCAAAAGATTTTCCACCTTCGTCCTCCCTATTCCCAAAATGTCGATTTCTTCCTGGACAATTAACGGTCCAGATCTCTCTTAGATCGATGGTTATGATCCAATCGTGAATTCACGTTTCGTGAATTCTCACGAACTCACCCTTAGAACATTTCAAGTCACAAGTTAGCGAAAGGCTAATCACTCTCCATGCGTCCTTTCCGATGGACGGTCCTGACGAATTCAGGATTTCACGTATCGTGATTTCCACACTCCTGTGCAACTCCAAAGAGTTTTAAACCTTGTTCACGTTCTCCAGATTTGACGGTTGTGAGGGTTCTCCTTTCCTCTCGAATAGATTCTATGGCTCCAACACTTCTGGTGTGGAGTTCTCTCTCTCCCTATGACCATATACCACACCGGCTACAGTTTTATAATACCGCTACATCTCCTGAACTTTGTAACATGGTCAAATAGTCTGTTGGCACTCAGAAACATTCTGAGGTCTGAAATTAGTCCTCTAGACACAATTTCTTCTCAAAACCTTGGTCCAAAGACCACTTATCCGGCCCATCTAGGCTCAACATTGAAACTAGGCTCTGATACCATACTGTAACGTTCCCCCACCATCAACCCCATGGTCGGGCCAACATTACTATGCGGAAAAACACTACTGTAACATATTATGCATTCTGATGAAATACAATTGCTTAATTACAGTTAAACACAGCGTAAGCACATTAATACCGTTAGCATACATAATCCATGGCATTAACAATAATTCACGAATACAGCGGAATACATGTAAACATTGCTAGAATCACAGACATGCATATTAAATTGAAATTATACGCATGTATATACTTATCTTTTAGACTGGATGTAATTCACCAACTGTGTGTAGACCTCCCACAAACCTCCCAGCCTTAGACTGTTTTGCTCATCACTCTCAGCAGTAGGTCACCCCCGAGCTGGGACTAAGCTCCACCGGATAGGGATTCCTAGGCTAGGCAGGGAATATAGGAAAACACACAGTCACAGGAGAAGGATTCTCTCCCAGGAGCCACTTATGCCCACTGCCCACAGACTCTCATTCCCCACATGTCTGTCCCACCCCAGGAGTATACACCTTCACTGTCACCAAGACAGTCAATTGGCTGCTAACCTCCCTTCCCTTGGGCTGCTAACCTCCCTTCCCTTGGGCTTCAACAATAGACTAGACCGGAAGTCTCTGAGCTCTGTGGCAACTACAAGACTCCTTCCAGGAGTTCTCACTTCCTCCGCGCACTCTCTCACCTGGAGAGAGTCACTCACAAACTGGGTAACCTGCCTCTTCAACAACAATCACCTCCCTCACACTGGCCAGGAAGCCACACGCAATCCATCACTGCATGGCCACAACAGTCAATTGGGAAAATGGGTATGGACACCCGAAACGAAACGATCAGCGCTAAAGCATAGTGCGGCTCTACGATTATAGGATGCGTTAATATTTCCTACAAGCAACGCAGGATGCACGGCTCAGCAATTACGGAACATTCAGTTCTCCCAACCAGCAATAAGGAACAGACTCACCTCTCTGGTTTCAGAGATGCGTAAGGTGTATAGAGGTTCAATCACAGAGGCCAAACATGTACAGATGGAGGATGGAGGAATTGGAAGGTCGAACCCTAGATTCAGGTGATGGTTGGAGGAATGCCCACCCAACTCCTACACAACATTCGACGAAATGGAAAGAGAACCCAACACGACTCATTTCCTGGGTTAAATCGCATGCGCCTGGGTCGACACATGTCACCCATGAAGCTGCATGCATCCCTCCCCAGGAACTTAGGACAAAACATAGATTTCTCATGGCTTTTGGGATAATATTAAAATATTATGCCAAAGGACTTAAGCCCCTAGGCTCCACACTTAGCCTCTCTTTCCAACCCTCCAGCCCCCAATCCCTTACCTAGGTTTTGTGGAAGCTTAGTCCCCCATCACTCATTCATCGTGGTCGGTTCACATGCAGAGATGTTTTGTATTAACACTGTGCATAATTACATGTACAAAAATCAAGCTCCTGGCCTTCAACACTTAGGCTCCCTGGCCTAATAACACATAAGCCCACTAGCTTATATAACTTGGCTCACCAGCCTTATAAACTTGAATTACAGTTCATAAACAAGCTTTATACTTCATAGACATGATTTACAACAGGGCTCGGCCTTGGGGACATTACAACACATCTTCGACGGCTATGTTCAATTGCGGCAAGAGTATCTTCCACCATAGAAGAGTGCTCCCCTTCAATTGAAATATCGCCATGCGGACCTTCATGTTGGAGGTATAGTCACGAAGTGCAAAGCACATCGCCATATTATCCAACCATGTCTCAGCGGTTGTGTCATCCGGGGCACCAAAGAACTCAAGAAATTTGACCTTATCAACTTCGCAGTGAATGCTACCAGTACTGACCAGAGCGTGCAGTGGACCCTCAGGGGGTGTCGGTGCCCTAACCTCACCTCTATTCAAATGGTTGATCAGTGCCTCAGACATCCGTTGAAAACACCTCATCAGCCCAACCACATCACCCACAACTATTTGTTCCTTCCCGACAACCAGTTCGTCTCCTTGGGGGTTAGACCCCTCAGGCGTGGATGCTACTAGGGGCGTTGTGCCTCCTCCCCTAGCACCCTGTCGTCTGCCTCTACGACGTCCTCTAACCATGATTACCTGCATGAATACAAATAAAATTAATTAGCAACCTTATAATAAAAAATCAAATCAACGAAAGTCGTAGTGATCCCAAGTCGTGGGTTGAATCAGATCGGATACCATATGTAATGACCCCATCATTACGACTACATGCGACGCAACTCAAAAGTTTTTTTTTTTTTTTTTAAGCAGGATGGAAACAATGACAACAGTTAAACAACGCAACTTGATGACGAACACACCGCATGCAAATCAGGAAACAGACAACAACGACTCAGCATACTAGCACATCAGGCAACTGAACGAAACATGCGATAATCAATAGACAGATAAAAACGGCTACCCTCCCGACACAAGCAAGACAACGTCTACAAGCTAAAGGACAACATCAACAACCTGACACAATGGCTTTGACGTCCAATAACTAGAAGCCTCTACAGCGTGCAAAACCAAACGCATTAAGGCTTTACAGAACCAAGTACCAACATCAAATACAACGAATAAACGCCCACATCAGGAAGCACAACACCCCGGCCAGGTTATCATTCGCATCTATCCATCAGGGTGCGCAATGATCCGCTCATTAGGAATCATGTCGTCACAAGGCGATAGGCGAGACAGTAACCATAGCGCAACATAACCTATCTAGACCAATAACCCAAGAAACATCCAACGCGCTATGATACCAAGTTATCTATCATAAATTCAAGAAGACTATATCCAAGCACCCAATTGACAAGTCAACAAGACACAAGGGAAATATGACTACTATACAATCATACATCACATTAAATTCCTGGCGAAACCAATTCTAATGCAAACATACATCAATTAAATGACGAGATTAGCCATCTATGAAATATTCCCTCGAGAATCCATTCTACAATAACATGTATCAATTAAAAACCTATCTTTTGTTTTTCAAGTCATTTATTAATTAATTAAGATTTTATTAACAAAATCTTCACTGCAATTGTCATTCACTAACATATCATTATTGGTATAAGCCTAAGTTAAATTTTCCAACCCTATCATTATTATCGCTATCTAATATTCGTTGTCAACAACAACATTGCCGTCTATTAATATATGATATCTCAGTTTATTAAACACATGATATTGTTGTCTATTAACACATGACACATGTTGTCTACTAAATATATGATATCGTTGTGTATATATCGCTTTGTAAATCACCGTCACTATTTGATAATTAAATATCGTTGTGTAAATAGCATTTACTGTCAACAATATTAATTCGTTATCCAAGATATTGCTATCCATGATATTGCTATCCATAATATTAAATCGGTATTCAATAAAGCTATCAATCAACATGCTATCAATCCATAAATTGTTGTCCAATAATGCTACCAATAGAATCGATGCCTAGCAATGGCATCGTTGTCTAGCATTAACTCGTTTTGCAATTACATTTTAAAAAGAATTTGAAACTCTACAAATTTAATCTCTGCCAACAATTTCGTTGTGTTAAATACATTTCAAATAGAAATTAAACTCTACGAAATTAAACCTATACCAGCAATATTGTTGTGTAAGTGCATTTAGAATGGAATTTAAACTCTATAAAATTGTTGTCATACATATATTAATTTCGTTGTCCATTCAATGTATAAATTAAGTGTCCATTCAATATATATATTAAGTGTATAAAATCGTTGTCATACATATATTAAATTCGGTGTCCAACCAATAATGACATCTAAGAATGGTATTGCAGTCTAATAATATATCGCTAACTAATATTTATATCTATCGATATTTGATATTGATATCGTTATTTAATGATGATATTGTTGTCTAACACATCTAATAATGATATTGTCGTCTAACAAATTTAATAATGATATCACTATCTGATAATGATATCTAATAATGATAATGAAATCGCAGAGTTAAAAATCATTGTGGTAAAATAGAAGTGGTCACAATGCAGTGGTAAGGATATCATGCTAAAATCGCAGGGTAAAGTCGCCATGGTAAAATCGCAGGGGTAAATTCGTAATCAATATATATTTAAAATGTTGTTACTATATATTAAATCACAGTCACTATATATTAAAATAGCAGTCACTATATATTAAAATCACAGTCAATATATTAAATTGGAGTCAATATATGTAAATCGCAATCAATATACCAAACCAAGCGTTGGGATTTATCATTAAAATCGTAGATATTATTTCAATCAAAGCATTGGGATTTATCATTAAAATCCCAGAGATTATACCAAACAAAGTGTTGGGATTTATCATTGAAATTGCAGATATTATACCAAACAAGGTGTTGGGATTTATCATTAAAATCACAGATATTATACCAATCAAGCGTTGGGTAATATCCCAAGAAATCCCAGAGATGAATTGATCAGAGATGAATAAAAAAAAACGCAGAGACTAATCGATCAGAGATGAATCAAACAAAAAAATAGAGATACTCAATCACAAGAAGGTGCAAAGACTAATGATTCGGTAATGGATCAATAAAAAATGCACAGATACTCATTCACAAGAAGGCGCAAAGATTAGAGATTAATCATAAGAGAAAAACGCAGAGATAAGTAAGGGATAGATAGTTGGGCAAAAATTTATCCGTCACTTATTATCCATGCATAGGAAAGCAGGGCATTTAAATATCAGTCTTAAACACCAGAGTGAAGACAGACGATTAGGCTCCTGGACGAATGCTCAGGCACAGACTAATAACTTAAGGATAAGGGAAAAAAGATAAAAACACATTTTTTCTTCGTATTAAATCAGTAAAAACAAACGCAGAGAAGTAATTGCAATCAGAGTTTGGGTTCGCCATGGGAATCAATTCAACATACAGCGAGCATAAGGCTGGGATGACTTTAAGTTCTCTTATCAAAACGTTGGGCTCATCAAGACAAATTGCAGAAAGATATAATGAAATCTCTGGATAGTGTTACGTTGATTAAACATAAACTTTAACATGGTAGAAGTACATTACTGAAGGCACGGGAAAATATTTAAACTACCATTCAATACAAATATACATGTGTATCGTAGCCAAATGTGAAAGCTCTGAGTTGTTGTCCCGCGCACGCTCCGTCCAGATCTCGCTTGCCGACCGATGTGACCTCACCAGTACCTCTCAGCCAATACTAGGGGTACTCTTCTTCCCCCTAAGCCCCTCGAGCCGCAAAGGGGCCACACACACAATACCAAAGATGCTAGCACCCAGCTCACCTCGCAAGGTCGAGCTACCACTCGTTACCTGAGCTGGGTATCGCAACTCCCACAAGAGAAATTTCAGTCAAGATAAAATTTTAGCAGCGTAACGTTACGCCAAAAGATGAGATCCATACTCCTCCTCCTCCATCCTTTTAATAGATATTTCAAGTAATTAGTTTCCTAAATTCTCATTAAATTCATTTTTCATTTAATTAATTTCGAAAAACCTTGCCCGTACACATGTCACCCGATCCCCTAGTTGCACCAGAAAATCAATTTTATTAATTAATTAAATGTTCATATTTCCCTCATCCACCAAAGAGCATTCCTAAAAACACTTCCCGGTGTCCCAAAATTTCCTTACACTTCTTAAATAACTTATTTCTTACTTAATTCCTAGTTGAATTCATAATTAGAAAGTTTCAAAGGCAAGATTCCTTACTAAGTTAGACATTTAGTTGTTTTCTTTACGTTTCCCCTTTTCTTTAAGTTTCCCCATTTTTCCTTTTTAACTAAAAAATCAATGTAGCAAGTGTAGATAAAACAACCCTTTACCCTTTTTCTTTTTTAATTAAAAATAATTTAGCAAGTGTAGATAAAAACAACCATTTATTCTCTTTTCTTTTTAACTAAAAATTAAATTAGCAAATGTAGATAAAAACAACCATTACCCTTTTTTAAAAATTTAATCCACCATTATAATTTTGACTTTAATAAATAAGTTGGAATTTCTTACCCCTCCTTCTTGTTACATGTTTATTTATTATTATTTTTTTACCACATGTTCTACTTATACCTAGGTTTTAATTTCACTAGGTTGGGTGATATGTTTTTTTTAGGAAAAAATGTTTTTAAACCTTACTTATCACATCATTCATTTTAAGGCCGATTAGGTTTATTCACTTATCAATTAAAATCGCGACGTTCCCTTCAGGACGCACTACGTGCTCCAAGGGTGTCACTCGTCTTTTTCCGTTTTCCTTGCGCGACGTGCCCTTTAAGACGCACTACGTGTTCCAAGGGTGCCACTCGCCTCTTTCCATTTTCCTCACGGGGCGTGCCCTTCAAGACACACTATGTGCTCCAAGGGTGTCACTCGCCTCTTGACTGAATTTGATAGATGTCAAACCCCTGGAGTCAATACTCCACCAGGTGATCTTGTGGGAGACTAAGGGCATCTAAGGAATAGAGCCCCTGCCTTATTGCGCGCCCCTTAGAATCATCGTGAGCAACTATCATAGTCTACCCTCACGGCATCGTGGGTGTTCTCGAACTAGGTAATCGTTAACCTACAGTTCGAGCCATGGCGGGAGTGCTAGTAGGTTGTGGCAGGGCTGCTGCCACACCTCTCCCTCAAAGTCTATGGTTGTCGTGCGTGACCCCTCTACTCCACATGTGAGTCTGGTCAACAAACTATCGTCATCCTGCATCCATCAACGAATTATGTCAGCAATAATAATCAATCATCATAACATCTAATCATATGTACATATGTCACATCAACAACATTCAAACCCCAATAGTTCACTCCCTGACTCGATCCAGAGTCCAAGGGGTTTCATCGATGCCTCTACATCCTCAATATCCAGAGTCCTGCACACTCAAGAGAACTGAGTCGATAGCACATGTCTATGTGAATGCAACAAAATAACATATCATCAAATCCATAATATCTCATAATCATAATCAAAACGACCAATAGTATAATAACCTAGATCACTTGCAAGCAAGTGTCCTCAAAGAATAAATTCTCTCAATGCACGCAAGAGTAGGATGTTACACTTAGAACTTTTTTACTACCCTCTCAAATTTAAATACTAAATAAATTTGTCATAAATATTTTTTTAATATTTTGCGAAAAAGACAAAAATCCTTCCTATTATGTAAAATTTAATTTAAAAAAATCATCATGATATTAAAACTCCAAAATTATTTATAATAAAATTATTTCATACTTAAAATTTTCTATTTTTAAGCAACAAAATTGTTTATAATAAATTTATTTCATACTTAAAATTTATTATTTTTAACCAACAAAATGTTCATTTATTATGGATTATTATATTTTTTTATAATGCATTCATGAGATCAACAGATTCTGAGATGAATCCATATATACAAGTTTCCCACATTAATATAGTCAAGGTCATCTCATGAAATTTGAACACACTTGGATGAAAACTAAACCCCACTCCGTACCTCATGTCATGCCCTACACCACACCATCTTCATAGAATCCAACATAGATTACTGAATTTCACAAGAAAGTTACTTATGTGGTCCCTCTAGAAGGACTTTTATAAAATAAGTGTAGTTCAAATTCTATGGCGTTTAGAAGATTTAGTATGAAGCCAATCGGATGATGACAATGAAACCCGTGACAGACTTATGTCAGATTCTATCAGGAAATTTTGTCACTTTGTTTTTTTATTGGTGTTGAAAGTAGAATTGTTTTTGCAAACGTCAAGTATTTGTGGAAGTTTGCAATCATTCCGATTGAGTTGAGCACGCTAGGCATCTCAGAATGAGTCCAGACTTTCAAGGATGCTTAACCTCGGTCCAAAATCTGTCACTTCATTGACAAATTTATAAGATTTAACAAGGAATCTGTCATTGTATTGTTGTTGAAATAGTAAAAAAATTGCCCCTTTATAGAAATTCTACCCAAAATGTAAATGTTGAAGTGACAAGAGTGTACGGTTTTAACAGGAAATTGGTCACTTTTAATGTCGTTGTACCAAAAAAAAAAATCATGATTAGGAAATATGATGTAATATGTTTTCACTCGTTTTCCCTGTGTATTTTTGCAATGTGAACAGGCACATCAGATATACGGCGGTGAACCGACAAATTTGCGAACTGAGTCCAGTCGAAACTACCAACGGTGTTTGCGGATTGACTATTCCGGGATTTCTGAGTTGGGAAATAATTAGATGCTACGCCGCCCACGGCTTCTCCTGTCTATTTGGGTCAAACACAACGTTTTCAATCCAACCCAATTCCAGCGTCAGCAATAATACATAGGTTTATAAAAATGCCGTAAAAAATTTAAATAGTGTAAGTTTTGGTTTTTTTTAAGGGGATATTTGATTGAAATCTGATGAGAAATCGTTGGATATTTAGATTTGAGTGGTTAATTTTGTACCATCCTTATACCCAAGGTTTTTCAACCGGCTGAATTTATTTCTGCATTCAGAAATGCAATTTAAATAACACAAAATTGTGATTTACTCAAAATCACATTCTTCCGTTCTATAACAAATGGGAATTTTTGTGGATTTGAAATTCTTAACAAATGGGATTTTATGGATTTGGAATTCTTTAGACTATTTAATTTGATTCAAAATAAATCAAAAATTTAGTAGATTTGGAAATTTTCCAGGGCAAAACATTTGTCCACCAACTAACTTAAATTATGATGAGAGTCAAATTCCTTTACAATAAACTTGATTTTTTTTGGTTTGTTAATTAATCCATGAATTATAAGAAACAGTGATTTAGAGGTATCAAAATCACTAAGTATTTTACTAGATCTAGGTCACATCTTTAACATGACTAGATTTTAAATATCTCCTCCACTTACCCCAGGATTACTAACCTAAATAGCCATATAAGAGAAAACGCCTCCAAACCAATCACACTAACAAAATTACTACTACAACAAAATTGAGTTATTCCTAAAATCCAAGTCATAATTGTTCCCTAACTTTTTGGAAATGAATGGTTTACTCTTTTTATCTCATCAATCCTTT